>JAOXYM010000012.1:21875538-21889776 GCA_028567055.1 Leptatherina wallacei | reverse complement strand
ACCAATTAACCTATCAGGCATGTCTTTGGACAGTGGGAGGAAGCCGGAGTACCTGGTGAGAACCCACGCATACACAGAGAGAACATGCAAACTCCACACAGAAAGGACACTGTTTCAAACCCCTCCCGAGCCCGAACCAGCAACCCCCCTGGCTCAGGCTCCCCCCGGGGCTCGAACCAGCGACCTTCTTGCTGTGAGGCTGCGGTGCTAACCACCACACCACCGTGCAGCCCTCAGTCATGAAATTATTTATGTAAATTTTAAAAGGATATAAACTCTTCAGTTTGGGTGGGATCAGAAACAAAAATGTAGATAATAATAAGGTTAATGATATACTAAAAGCTTTGGGAGTCTCCGAGGGGAATGGTTGACAAAAAGCTCTAGTCATAACTCTAACAGGTTTTTTAAGCATCTGTGAGCTTGTAATCATTTTCAACCTTTTGGAGAGAAGCTGTGGGATGATGGGAGACAGAGCAGGCAGTCTGATCAACGGAATGGGAGTAGTTAAAAATAATCAGGGACTGTATAGTTGACATTTTCAAGCATGACTCTTCCCAGCCTCCCATTACATTTTCATTTTTTGCCATAATAAATTGCAATAATACACAGTGGCAGTAGAGAGTGGGGCGAACCAGGCGTGACTTGATGCGTCCGAAAAGCCTGGATTACACTGCTACTGTTGCCCGGTTGTCATTACCAAGAAAAGCATTTTTTATTCATAGTTTTTATACTAACGTAAGGAGGAATATGGATGAATGTTATTATTATGCATGAAACCTTTTTTTAGTGTTTTCGCCTTTTTCTGGAGAGATTTTTTTCCATCACGACCTGACAAAAAGGGGCTTTCTACCTTCAACCTAGAGTATGATAAATCACAAACTATTTACCTCCCCCCATATAATTCAGGGGCTAATTTTACAGAATCTGTTTTTGTCATAGACAATTACAGTGGGAGTTCCATTGACTGGCAGACAAAATAGCCTTTGTTGATGGCTCTGTCATGTTTTATTTGTGTCAAAGTCTTTAAAACAATGTGGACACACATTTTAAGATAATACACAGGAACTAGGGAAAGGCTATTTGTATGCTATATACTAAACTGGGGGCTAAATTGAGCTCAGGCATGAGGCAGCCGCTGCCAAGTTGCCTGGCTTTTAGAGGACATAGTGAAAAAAAATATGACTTAATTAAGTCCTAAAATTGAACTGATGCAAAGTAATAACACAAATCCAGGTTTTGTTTACAATGCTGTCTGCATTATCCACCTGCAGCTCAGGGAAACTTAATTAATAGACAGCAAATAGTAAGCTGTATGAGCTGAGGTTAGACAGGTTGATGATTCTGGCGATGTAAGCAGGTGTATTTATGGCCACAAAGCAGCTGACAACCAAGTGGAAACACATATGCTGTAGGCTGCAGGCAGGCGAAGAGTCCAAAAACGACCCAACAGCATTATTACAAATATAATGCAAAGATCATTTCACCCACACTGGAGTCATGGCTGCTCAAATGGGCAATTCTATATATAGACCAACCAAGCTGAAAGTGCTTTTTGTGGTGTGATTTCTTTCATAGAAAAAAAGAGAGAATATTCATATTCAAAAGTTATATCTGCATTAGCTTTCAAGAATTACTGGTTGGTAACTCTTTTCTCTATAGGGACAATGTTGATTGAATAAAGTGGAGTAGTTAAAATGCAGCTCATTGTTATTTCATGAATAAACATAAATAATTTCCTCAGGAGAGCATACAACAAGAAAAATATCTCTCCATGGTATTATGGAATATGCATGCAAATCCATTATATGTAAAACTTCAAAACTGCGCTGCCAATGCTCACACTTTTAAGTGGGACTTTCGATGATCAAAGTGCAAAGTGCATTAAGATATTCTAAGCAGCAGAGGGGTGAGCTATTAACTACTGACAAACAGAAGAGGAGCTGCAGATGAGGTGTTAGTGGAAAACATACTGGGAAAGAGAGAAGTTTACATTCATGCTTACAGTTTTTCTGGAGAAACAGAGGTAGCGAGTGACCTTGGATTTGAATAAGCCGTCCTTCCACAGGTCGGCGTCAGAGCCATCTGTTGTTTGTGCAACCTACGTGAAAAAAAGAAAGAGGAAAAACAAGGAGAGGAAAAAAAAAGACACATGCAGGAGGTGGGATAAAGTTAATGTATGTATGCCATGGGCGTGCTGCTTTTGCCTCTTCCTTTGCATACTAGCCTTAATTAACGCTTGCCTACACTTGTGCTCCATCTCATTAGTGCTCTGTGTGGGTAAAGTCTTAGCCTCCAAAAAGGTGGCTAAAAATATCATCCCTCGGGACCAGGCTGATTAAAGATGCCCTGACAAGGATCTGCTTTAATAAGGAAACCAAACTTCAGCGTGCTTCAGTAGGAAAGCTGGGATTACATTTGAGGTAAACGTGGAATGTATCTTATCTTAAGCAAAACTACTGGGATAATAATGAACAAGATACGAGTAAACTGAGAACATTAAACACACACCATGAGAAGTGGTACTTCTATTATTTCAGGAAGTGGGTTTAATTTAATGTCATTCTAAATCCAAAGACCTGAGTAGCTTGCCCTTGTATAATGGAACCATTTATTGTTGTAAACGAGCAGAAGAGTCAGTTAAAAAATAAATAAATTGCGTCATATTGACAGCATGTGGGTGCCACAAGTCAAGCTCAAGGTCTTATAGTACATTGCTATGTAAATGTGGGCATGCAGGGCAAAATAATAAAGCAAAATATAACCTGCAGACTACAGCAGAAAGACTCTTCTGTTGTTCGCACAAACATGCTCGGCTGAAACGTCATGTTCCATTGGCTACCATGTGAGAATCACCTAAATAACTGCCAGATTTATTTTCTAAAGGGATCCTTTACAAAGAAGAGTCAATCTAATGAGGTTCATTCAAATGAAGAAGTCATAGATCTCTGCACCCACCCACACACATTACCCCCTTGACAATAATGATGAATGACCCCAGTGACTAGGTGGGGGAAACATGGCAAGAGGAGATTCATGCAAAACTACTACTGACTAGATGGGCTGAGAGCAAAGACTAGCGTGGGGAACAGAGACAGATAGCAGGATGAGAGAGAGAGAAAGAGGAGAAGAAGAGCGGGGAGAGGGATTGTGGGGCGTCTCCAACAGCAGTTCCATGAAAGGTCCCAGAAGGAGCCTATACATCACCAGCCTCCCTCTTCCTTACAAGACAACCCGTCTTGGCCACTTTTTCCAGGTCAGTAGCCAGCGCATCCTGTCAACGTAAACAAAGGGCTCGCTTTGTGAAACCCAAAGTCAAGTTGAGGAGTAACGAGGGCACGGTCCTCCAAGGAGGCACCTCAGGCATCATCCTGCCACAGCCACCGTCAACAGAGGTGCGACGCAGCTTGAATGTGAAACGCCAACTGCTGAGCCACGGCAAAAAAAAAAAAAAAAAAAGGATGCGGAAAGTCACACTGGCTCTTCTCTAACACCTTCAAACATGCTACTACATGCTTCGATCATTAAACAGACTTCAATGAGAAGAATGTCACTTGTGTGATAAGAGACATCACACAGTAGCTCTGATATAGAAATATGACATATTGTGTGTTTTAAAATGCAATGACAATTTCAACTGTCACTAGCAGTGATCTTAAAGCCCACCTGTGAAACATGTCTTAAGGGAATGCTGAATATTGCTACTGTATGAAGCATCTCTGGAGACAGGCACCAACAGCAAGTTTCAATGAAGCACTGAAAAGCACAGCTGTGAATAAAAAGATATAAGGGCATGCAATCAAAAATCTCTGGAGAATGAAAGCACGTAGAGAAGAAATGGGGCAGGTACAGGGAAACAAACAGCTCCTTCAAAGGAGAACAGATATCTTGGAAAGATAAAATATTTCACATCTCATCTTTCAACTGAAAATAGTAAAAGTGACTCCTGACTGTATGATGTGCAGAAGAACTATAGCTGCAGCTACTTTGAAAACAAAGTTAAAACATTTGTCTCATATTTAATGATATAAACTTTCTTGTTGAGATTCAGATGAGATCTTCATAACTCTCATGGTTGTGCATTAAGTGTTGGGCAGGGGGGGGGCAGTTAGTTGGCACATTTCCCTCGTAACCTTTGCAGCGAGTATGAGTGAGCGAGAGTCTGCTCATGGTGTTTGATGTTGGTTGGCTCTTGGTGCTTCAGCAAAGCTCCTGATCCCAGTGGAACAGTGTTTGATCTCGGCCTATGCTCTTGTGCTGGTACAACCTGCACAAGTTCAGAGATTTGAGTGCACCAAATCAGTGAGCAAAAGAGGTAATCTGCCCTTTGATCTGCTGTATAAAATAAATGGTAAGTATGGTGAGCAATCAGTATTAGGGAGGAATTTGAAAATATTTTCAGTATGAAAAGAAAATATCAATATGGCTTAATACCTTGAGAATTCTCCTCCTTCGTGATGCATTCGTACACTGATAGAGTGCTGATAGTTTAGTTTGGACTTCAAAACTGCAGATGAAATACCAAGACATTTGGCTTTTAGTACAAAGTGCTCTTTAAGATTGTTCTTTTAAAAACTTGTATGTGCACAGATTTGGGTTAAAAAGTTCACGAGGTGTATATCTACAAAAGTAGGAACGTTTTGGTTTCCATAACCTCAAATGTGGCAGATTTTCTGTCATCTTCTTTGTTGTCTTCTCAGCAGTAATGACAAATAAAAAGGGGAGTGACACATTGTAAACTGAATTAAAAGTTAATAAATGAGGTGTCATGAGCACATTTAATACTCATTTGACAGAGCTCATAAAGCAAAGTGGTAGGTTTATAACAAAACCATAGACATGTGATACATCTGAGCAGCATGTCATGTTTAATTGACAGTGTTTTATAGTGACAGCTGAAGCCTGGATTTCTCATTTGGTTAAATGTTGACTCTTCTCTCTCCATGTTTACTTCTTAATTCTTACATTTTTCCCAGATGGGATGGATTTAAATGCAGGGAATACAAGAAACACTAGTATTACACTGTATGTTAAAAGTAATATCAGCTAACTTGTAACAACAAAACTATTGATTTAACTGTAAGCTTCACACTTTGAGCAAGATATTGCATTTCATTCTAGTCATAGGTTTTTTTTTTATTAATAAGTCTACACTTTCATTATTTACATGTAAATTAAGTATTAAGTCCAATTTACTTTCAGACTTTGAATTACTGGTATATTGCCCTCCAGAAGCATCACTGTATTTGCACATCAGCTGTTATGTGTTATTGCACTGAAGCAGCAGAAGAGGAAGTCTGGTGGGCTTTTTTCCGTTTGTCACTTTTGTGTGTTGTATATGTAGTTTTCCTGCCAGTGGCTCCATTTGATTCCACCCACCATCATCTGCCAGAGATTTGAACAAGCTTGAATAGGGTGGAGCAGGAAGAGATAAGAACTGGGAGAAGAGGGACAGTTTGGGGGCACAAGTTGCAAACAAAAGGGGTCTGAAAAGGAAGAGACAGAAAGAGGAAGAGAGATACACCCTTGAGCTTGGTTTGTGCTTTGTTTAACTTACACATTCTCTTCTCTTTTTTTTACCCTCTTCAACTCTTTTACAACTGAAAATAAGATCTCATTAATCAGCCTAACCTGCACTACTTCACATCCTGACACATTCCTGTTAAAGGCGAAGCTGTTGTGAGACTTGCATATAAAGAACACATGGGGACAAAGTTAAATGATTTGGGCTTCAACCGAACATCATTAAACCCTTGCCTCTGGTGTGTCTATAACACTGGTGGAAACTAATGTAGAGAATCATCCTAATCATCAAAGCCAACTTTATGAATAAGTCATCTAACAATGCCAAAAACAAAACAAAAAAAAACACCACCATGGAAGGCTGCCAGTTTCCTGACAGTGCATTATACTACACAACCAGTTGCAACAACTACATGTAGAACCAACAGCAGAGAACAAAATCAAACAACATTTATTAGATTTCAGACTAGATCTTCAATCGTTTTTGGCTTTTCTCTGTGGAGTTTGCATGTCAAATGCAATTTCCCCTCGGGGATCAATAAAGTATAATTCATTCATTCATTCATTTTTCCTGTGGAGGTGTGGAGGTCTCTTCATGTACTCCCACAACCAAAAAACATGCTCATTTAGCTTAATTGTTTGCTGAGCATCAGTGTTTGTCTCGGTAATGGACTAGCAACCTGTTCAGATATCCATCACCTGATAGCAGCTACAGGACAGGCACCAGCCCCTCACCCTTCTTTAACTGAATTGGATTTAAAAATGAATGACAAAAAATGAATGGATGGTTTCAAGCCTTTTAAATCAAACTATCAGTCAGATTTACAAAGACAGGCAAATTAGCAACAAACTGCAAAACAGAATAATCAGCAATGAGAGTAATTCTGCAGGCAAGGCAAGTTTATTTGTATAGCACGTTTACTGTACAATTCAAAGTGCTTTGCATGAAACATTAAAAGGTGACCCAAACAGTTCTAAAAAGTGAATAAAAAGTTTAACTGGAAGAATGTGACTCCTGAGATTGACTGGCTAGACTGACTGAGCTGGAGAGAAGCCATCTGACAGCAGCTCTGGCTCAGGTAGGAGAGCAGGTTATCCACAAATAGTAAGGTTGGCTGTTCGATCCCTTGCCCCTCCCCATGTCCAGGTGTCCTTGGGCAAGATGCTGAACCCTGAATTGCTCCAGATGGCTGGCGAGCACCTTTCATGGCAGCCCTGCCACCAGTAGCGTGTGAGTGTGTGTGTAAATGGGCTTCGTGGAGGTTAAAACCCATCTAAGGTTAAAGGACTACTTTTAATACACGCCATTGTAAAGCAGTTTGACAGACTTATCCTTCTTTTGTCTCATACACAATCTTTGGCACCATATCTCCCACTTTTCTCTCAGCACTAAACTGTATCTATTACATGAAGGAGGAAAAGCTTAAAAAAAGGAAAAGACTATATTTATATTGTTCAGCCAGTAAGAATGCATTTTTTTATATTTGGATCAGCCATAACCTTGATGCTTACAACCAGCTTAAGGCAACTCTACTTACAACATAGTAGCCATCTGGGACCTTGTTGAATGAAGTGACTACTCCAACTGCAGAGATGGGGACTGTAGGCAGCTCGAACCTCTCTTCAGACATGTTAGAGATCTGTAAGAAAAGCAGAAAAGGCTCATAGGACTTTTGGCATTTCAAAGGAGAAAGCTTACAACAATAATCCACAGGTTTGTTTCATTCTCATTCTGTTTAAAGTTTTCTTTTTTTTTTTTTGCTTATATAGCAAATTAATTTTAAAAAGTTTCAAAAATCATCTTTGTAAAATAACATTCAATCTGAAAAAAGATCATTTTCTATTCAAAATAAAAAAATAAGTACACAAAATGTAGATCAAAATAAGGATTGCACCCCTTACAGTGATTACATGCAGATTGGACAGAGTTTTTCTTGGTTAAAATGGCTCCAATATTGACTTCTTGATGAGGCTTATTAGCCTCTAAAAGAAAAAGTGGCTGCCTAATCCAGGATCAAATGACAAGTGAGACCAGTGACTAAACAACGTTTTGAGACCACCCAATGACTTCACCAAATCACAAATTAGGGGGAGTGATCACATATTTTCAAGGAAGTCCCAATCAATTGCTATCTATTCCTGTCTCAGGGAATTTTTGCCTAATGGGTATGCAAGCCTTTTACTGGGTAAGTGGCTTTGCAAAGGTTCCCTTATGCAATTTTATTAGATTAGGTTTAAAGCATTCTTGTACTAACTGACAAAGTTGCTGCATTCAATCTTGATATTTACAAAATCTATTGCAATTAAGATGATCAAATTAGGGGGATTTACTCCAGAAACAGCTGTCTCTCTAACAAATGTTAGATAGCTGTACTTATTCAAATGAAACTGAATGGCAAATTAGTTAATAAAATGAAAGATATCTTTCTAACATTTTCTCTTTTTTTCTAGATGTTGAGTGTTCTTTTTCAGGAAAACAGTCTGAAAGATGTAATAATAAAACAATATAATAATAATAATAATAATAATAATAATAATAATAATAATAATAATAATAACTCTTATTTTAAACAACACTTTTTTCAAATGATAGTTTATCTGAAACAGTGATGTGAATGTCACGTTTATGGTGTATGGAGTGAAGTCAACTTGTCACTCTATTCTCACAATCATATTAGGTGCAATATTGCAATTGGTTGAAGTACTGAAAAAAGCTTGATTAAATATATCAAACATAGGCCTATACATGAGAGGACATCTTAGCCTAACGTATAGCTGTTAAGGTACTTTCTAATGACATAATATGGTGACAAGCGACTGTAACTGAATTCATATTCACATTAGCTAGGATACCTTGCTCTTCGATGCTTAAGATATTTAAAGGCTACAGTTCCACTTTTGACAACTTTTGTGGGGACAAAACAATCTCATATAGCAGGAAGCATGGATTTACTGTTGACCAGTAGTGATTCTAACAGTAACCTACAGTAGTTAGCAACAAGTAGTACATACATCTTGTTTACAAAATGTACATTTTTGACGGAAATTGTGGGGTCAGATGTCCAGCGTTATTTTCCTAGTAGTCATATAGAGATCAAATTAAAAAGACGGTGAACCCAAATCCTCAAAAAGCTGTATATTTCTGGTTTTACCCAGCCTTCTTACCTGGACACGTCTCGCTCTGTTGAGCTACTGTCACCTTTTCAACTCAACATCGGACTTCACGCTCGTGGGAAGGGTCTACTTCCTGGTGTCACGGGCTGGAAATTATTAACTAAAATCCATTGCGTTACTACAGATAGGCCAATGTAACATGGAAAACATTTTGGGACATTCAAAGAGAAAAAATAATATATGTAGGACTTTTTTTACTCATGTGATTTTTTAGCATACTTTTTGAATTAGCCTACTAATAACTAAAAAAATATATATTTTAGAGTCCAATGTCCAAATTACATTTAGGCCTACCATGGGATTTGTATCCACTAACTGTTATCATTGCAAAGTTTTCTGACTCCAACTGTGTTAATGTTTAGGCTTCATTTCATAAAATAAATGAATTAATAAATGTTCCACAATCATTGAGCTCAACCCTGTACCTTGTCAGAGACAACTGAATGAGCACATCTTATAAAAATGAGTCAAATGAGGCTTAACATGTCAATTGATCTAAGGCATAGACAATAAAAGGCTGAGGAAGTAATGCCACATTGACCCAAGGGTGTATTTCTTTGCAATATCGTATGCGATCCAATTTAGCTATTCTAACTAAATTGAGGTTGTGCTTCACTAAATGATAATCATTACACAGATATATCTACAGGTCATGCCTCCTGACAGTTGGTTGTCTCTCTAATAGTTATCACATCTCATTACTGTAATCAGATAAAAGAAAAAGAGCAATGTATTAGCTCAGCCGTTACATTAGGATGTGCATCTTCTTGAGTACAGAACTTAAAAGCATCTTTGTAGACTGTCCAAAACACCAGCAGGCGACAGATGCTTCCCCATTATCAGGTTTATTATTTCTACCCAGACCACAGCAATTAAATAAATTATTTCATTGTGGAACTATCATCCTAATTAATTTAAATCAAAGACGTGTTGCTGTGTTCTGTGATATGGTGCCATGCCATATGCCAGTAGGGTGTCTTCACTAGAACCGCTAACAGTCAGATGTATTTACTTGCTTACCTCCCCTTCCCTCTTGTTTTTCAATCAAGTGTGTTTTTATTGAGTGATATTACTAAATTGAACTATAAATGCTGAATTACATGGCTGAACCTGATGTGACCTGATGAGTCTATAAGTTGCATTATGTTTTAAGGTTGTTTATTCAGCCATTAATATGTTTCTTCCATTATTGTAATTGGTATATTCCTAAATATTTACAAACTTGTCCAAAAAAATTCAAGAGCAGTCTTCCTTAGTCTGGAGGTTAAGGTGGAGATTAGATTCCCTTGGTAAACCTGGGGGCTGTGCTGTCTTGGGTAATGTCTGCTGGTGGGTTCTCTAAGGCAAATCAGTCCGAGGGTACGGTCAGAACTAAGTGTACTGTACTTAGTTATTTGATAACTTACTATATGTTATGAAACATCCTGGGTAATGACATTTGAAATATTACTAAATGATTGGCTATGCATCCATCCATTTTATGTGTCCACTTTATCCTGTTCATTGTCAATAGAGATTCAAGCTTAAGCCAACACAGAGGCATTCAACAGTGCACGGTCAACTTAATACCCATTGTCAATGGACAATTACCCTAAAATGCCTGGGTTTAGATCGTAACAAAAAACAGAGAATGCACACAAAAAGCCAGAACGTGCAGCATACTCTGAAATAATAATAATAATAATAATAATAATAATAATAATAATAATAATAATAATAATAATAAAAGATATGGCTTGATGAAATAAGTCTTTTATGTGTTCCAATGTTTTAATGCAAACTGAATCTTTTTATATCAATTTAATAATCTTTTATAAAACATTGAAAAACTTTAGATAAAGTGTCCTCCTAGCATCCAAAAGATCCACACGGGATGAGGCTAAGAAATAAATCCTCACACTTGAAGAAGAAGGAACCATACATTTTTCCGCTTTTTCTAACAGACTCAGCACACTGGTATATGGAACACCAATTATAAAGATGTACCCTACTGCAATCAATAATGCCAGTAAATAATGATTGACAGGACAACAACTATGAAGATAGAAACCTGCTGCAAAGCAGTGTTCCTCAGATCATGCAGCTTATGGCTGCTTATCATGGATGTCTGTTGCTTCCTGTGGCAGTGGCAAACGATCTGGGCATTTAAAAACCCCAGATGCTGAAAGACGATTTCCTTTTCCAATAATCTCACTTTCTCATCTACTGTAACACCCCATATCATCACCACCACCCACCTCATACACACATAATCCTACCAACACATGCTATCACATCAAGGTGTTGGTGACGCACCGAACTAGACATGCTCATTTTATCTTGAATTTGTGGCGGTGCTGAAAGGTAAAAGAATTGAATCTCAGATGTCATTTGAAAAGAAAGAAGAAACACACACACACACACACACACACACACACACACACACACACACACACACACACACACACAGACACATGCTATGGCTGTAAAGAGGTGCACCTGCTACAGTAATGGTCTAATTATGGAATAGGTGATGAAACACTCATTGAAAGTCTGGAGTTATCAGCAACACATGCTAACTGTGAAAACCATCAGCTTTTACAGTGTTTTAATGTGCGGCACCTTGCATGCTGAGGATTGTGGGGTAAGATGAATGATGGCTGTGACAGATTTCTACAGGGGAGCAGCTAGTGTGAGATGTGTAGTGTTACAGCTGGTATTGAAAAGGTTCATTAAAGCTATGATTTCTGCAGTCATCCTTTTTCCCCCTATCGTTTATGATGCATGTCAGTTAACGTTGACCCCATAAATACTTGATCCTCTTATCACGCTCAAAAGATCATGCATGCATCGTAAGTCTCTAGTTTAGATAGTAATCAGTGGAAGACAGTTGAGTCCCTAGAACAAAATTATACTTTTGTGAATGACACTATGCCAAAATGATTAAAAAAGGGGGGAAAGGTTTTCATTTCATGTATAAAGGTCATTCACTGTGGTTTTAGAATTTGCTGACACGAGTCCTGGGACTGAAGATGGAGATTTCTGTGTTGCCACCCCAAGAGTAATAATATCCCCTATCTCAGCTTGGGAAATCTACTGCACCCCAATGTCACCCGCTTGAAGCCATTATAGGCTGTGTAGAAATCTGCAGGTCTCATTTCATACATAACCCTCAACCCCCTCCTCCTCACTTTTCTGTCTACACATTGAAAAAAGAAAATCCATGAATAGCTTATAATAACAAGCTTTAAGAAGCCTACCCATAGTGCCCCCATAGGATACAACCTTGCAAGTCTCCATAATATCATGCTTCTTTCTAATTAAAGGTCAGTTTGGTCAAGTCTCATTGTCGCCCTGGCTGGAAAAATCTACTGAAACATGATGGCTTTTCCAAATGTGATTCAATTTTCCATTTATGCCATCTGTTTTTTGATTAAAGCACTGAATTGCACAAGTTGAAAATGTATGCACTGTCAGATTCATTCACTAATACAGCACCCCTTACAGTCTAAAATAAATCATATCTAAAAAATAAATAAAATTTGGGGAATTTATGAAATGCCTCTAGATTTTTTTAGCTTGTGCATGTATCTGAAACACTTAAGACTGCTCTTCTGTAAGTAATTTCTTTGGTAATAGTTTGCGTTTTCTCATCTCTGTCAGCTTACACTTTCCCGCTCAACTTATCATCAAATATACACACATACACTCACATGCATCCGTGCATACAGACCACACACACACACAGACTCACACATGCACTTTCCTCCGTCTGGTGGGGAGTCTGGACTGCTCCGACTGACTGCGCCTCACTGCCCTTGTGCAGTGGTGTGCCAGTTGTGCCTTCCCCCATTGCTGTGAATGCCACCATCTGGTGTGCCACGTGGACATCATAATCTCCCCTTAATTACATTAGCAGTGCAATCAGTTACTGCATTACAAGGCCGGGCGAAGAGCTTTTAAATCTTGGAGGAAATCATAAATAATTGCACTAAGTACCCAGCGCCAGATGTGCGTGCCAACTTGGCTGGCATGAGATAAATAGTAGCCTCAACAACGGTGTTCTGTATCCAGTTTGCAAACAGTTTTTGGCCAGTATGATCCTCCTGTCCTCTGCTCTCATCCCTGTCCTCGTCCTTTCTCTTTGGATTCTCTTAACTTGTGTGCTAAAACACACACAGAGGTTGAGCTCCTCTGTATTCAGTCTGCTACCTGTTGCTTTAGTATTTCCCCGCTGCTGTGTGACTGATGGCATCCAGAAAACAGTTTCTAACAAGGAATCTCACCTTGTCACCATTCGGTCCATTACTACCCCTTTCAGTCATTTTTTTAAGCACATAATTAGATCTTTCTCATGTATCCTTAAGCAGATTGAAGTTCTTTGTGGATTATGAGTAGTTTGTTCAGTCGAGTGAATATGTGCCCAACATAACAAGACATTACACATTATGAGACACTATCACGTATTTTATTCCACTGTGGGGATGTTGCGTTGTGTTGCATGGTACTTCTCACTCATCTTCCTGACAGGCACTCAGTCCCAAGGGCTGCTTATACTTACATGCATCTCACTCTATCTATTGCTATCAAAAAGTACCTCCTCTTGCCCACGGGCTAAATAGGGCTACTGGAGCAGTGGTCACCAAAATATGAACTCCTGACCAGAGCGGGATTAAAAAAGCAGAGACCCCTGGGTACAGAGTGTTGAAAGGGCCCTCCAAATCACAAACTAAAGGACGTTGTGTATATTGTCTATCATACAGGATTTCCACCACATTATTGTAAAACTACATTTCTCAGATGGCAGCAACAATATCAAGACACTTGAAATTGTGGTGAAACTTATTGGCTTATGTAAACACCTGCTGTTTCTTTTTTGTCTCTGTTTTCCTCTCCCTTCTCCTGGTGTACTTTTGCTCCTAAGCTTTCCAGGGCTGCCTCTTTCTATCTCTGTATCTGTCTCTCTCATCTTTCCCCTTTACTTCTCTCCTCTTTTGATAAAACGTTGGAAACAGCACAGTTCAGCTTAACTAAAACGTTGATGTACCTGATAGTAAATGGAACATTTCCAAAAAAAAAAAAAAAGAATCCATACTTGGATTGTTATTAGAGAGGAAAACTTTCAGTTTACCACAGTTAATTTAGTGAAATTACAATAATAATATTAAAAACATTTTTTGTCTACATTAGAAAATGTAACTTTTGCCTTTATTTTGTTTTTCCGGAACCAGAGAAGTTGTTTGAATTATAGGACACTGAAAATTAAAGGTCATAGCTACAACTTTTTCATCAAAACAATAACTTTTTCAAAACTAATCCATCCACAGAATGTCTAGGGAGGTGCAGAATGAAGTTATAAATTTTACTGAAAAACAAAATTATAGTATAAAAGTAATTGTTTTATCAATTTTGATTGGTCTAAAATATATAAATATCTATGGTTACGATGCCAATGTCTGCACCAAGGGGAAACCTCCAGCTTAGAAGCGAGAAGCCTATGCGGAAGTGCCAAAAATTGCAGTTCCCCCCTCCTCCGCTAGGTGCTGGCTGCAAAACAGAGCAGAT
>JAOXYM010000012.1:21848452-21875438 GCA_028567055.1 Leptatherina wallacei | reverse complement strand
CTGTTGGTGGTTTCTAACTTAGCTGTCTGAAGTTGAGTGCTGACTTTTAATCTTTCTTCTTTGGCTCCAAAAACTATATTTTCAGTTTTGTCTTCATTTAACTGAAGAAAGTTCTGACACATCCAGCCTCTAATCTGATCAATATCTGATCAGTGTTTAGATCGGACTATAGTCTCCTGGTGTGATGGTTATGTAGATTTGTGTATCATCAGCACAGCTATGGTAACATGTTTTTTTTGTTTTTTTTTAATAATTTAAGCGAGTGGGAGCATAAAGATGTTAAACAGCAGTGGCCCCAGGATGGAGCCATGGGGAACTTCACAGGTTATTTTACTTTGCTCAGATTTATAGTTACCTATAGACACAAAATAGTCCCTGTCTTTTAGATGGGACTCAAGCTCAGTTAATTGTAGTGCCAAAAAGTCCTACCCAGTTTTTCAGCCAGTCTAGTAAGATGTTATGGTCGACCGTGTCAAATGCAGCACTGAGATTCAGTAGTACCACTATTTGTGTTCAAGTGGATATCATTAAAGACCTTAACTAGAGCAGTCTCTTCCAGGGATTTCAATTTAAGTGATAGAAATATAATAACATTTTTCAAAAAGAAAAAAAAAAGCTTACCACTTCCACAAAATCTTTTACACTTTCCCTCTGGGAATTGATATAATATGTTAGAGTTGTCTTTTTATTTATAATCGTTGTCATTCACTGATGTTATTTTTATCATGTCTTTTTCAGCTGCAGAGTGGAGTCAATCAGAGAAACGGTGAAGAAGTGGTGTTTGGCTCCAACACAGTTGATAATAACAACAAAAAATAACATTGTCATTGTAAATTGTGCTGTGCCACATTTCCATAAATTAATATAAAGTATTAAATGCATATTTTCTGTCTCCTTTCTTTGATGAACTCTCTGGGAAAATTGGTGAAAAAATGTAAAATGCCTTTTACATGGTAATGGAATAATTATTGCTTAATGAACATTGGTTCAACATTAAATCAACCAGTAATGATGGTAGTTGAAACAGTGTTGAAAAACTGTCAGTTTTGGTTGAAAATTCAATATCTATTCAACGTTGATCATAACTAGCACTTTCAATGTAGAACTGAACAATTCTTATGTTAATTGGCCCTTTTCTGCTTGACTATTCACCTCCTGAATTATCACTGTGCTCTTCTTAATTCAAACAAAAAAAAATAAAATGTTGATTTTAGAATTCCTTTGCTAAGAAATTGTTGTTTTTTGTGGTTATTTTTTAATCGTCACATTTTTGTTGAAATACAAATTATCTCAAAATTCCATGCCCATTTTCTAGTTTGACCCAAATGTTGATCCAAACAGCTGTTATTATTAAGACCTCCAGATTCAGATGATTTGTCAACAGACTTCAAAATCTTGCTGTTAGTTTACACAGAATTGAATGGTTTAGGGCCAAAATATATTCAGGATCTTACTGCTAATTCCTCATGCTGTAACTTTTATTTCTTGCATTATATCTTATTTTATTTTAGCTTTTTCTGTCTTTAATTAGTTTTTTATTTATTTTTTGATTTGTTTTAATACACATTTTAGTGCTTCTTCTCTCACTGTAATGGTTTTAATGTTTTATCCAAAGCACTTTAAATTGTCTTGTACAAGAAATGTGTACAAATAAACTTGCCTTGCCTTGGCTTTGAGAACAAACTTGTTCGTAACAACGATTGGTAAATGAGCCAGGCGAACAGGGAATACGTTTTTACTGGTTTCCTGTGAACAATCCCCAGCGAGCAGCCTGGATTTGTGCGATCAGCTGCAGTAAAAGGAAAGCTATGACCTGGCACAGGGTATGCAGGGCTCACTTTGTCTCCAGTTATCGGTCTGCTGACACCAAAGATGTGGCCCGTCTGTGGACACAAATAGAAAGTCTAAAGACAGTGGCCCGAGTAGGAGGCAGCATAAATCCATCACTGTGAAATTGTCAAGGGATGTACTATACTACTATACAGTCATTTAGCAAATGTTTTTATCCAAAGCAACTTACAGCTGAGTACACCAGTGATGCCAACACTGGAGGCAAAGAGGGCAAAGTGTCTTGCCCAAGGACACAACAATGGTTGACTGGGGTTGGAACAGGATCTGAACCGCCAACATTCAAGTCATTGGACAACCTGTTCTACCACCTGAGCCACTGCTGCCCCATCATGTTCAGTGAAAGCATCACTGACCTACTCATTCAATAAATGCATTAACTCTACAGCTGAACAAATTAGCAATCATTAGCTATGTTTAGATGGACATATCATCTATCTGATTTAAATAAATCTGATCAGACTTTCCAGCTGACATGTTTACATGGACACTGGATAAAGTGATCTGATCAGTTGTGGATTTACATGATTAAGACTTAATTTGATCGAAATGTGAGATTGTTGTCATTAAGTGTTGGAAATATCAATGAAGGATCTCTCAAATCCACTTGTCGACAGTCAAGGCTAGTTCTGTCCCCCTGCTAAACAGAATCTTGATTTTCTCTGCCCGCAAGGTCGACTGGTTTAGCCATCAACTAAAGTTGCTTTGAACCCCTATGATATGAGTGGAAATATAGAAACATTTCCCTCGCCCGGACACGGGTCACCGGGGCCTCCCCCCTGGGGCCAGGCCTGGGGGTGGGGCACGAGGAAGAGTACCTGTTCCCTTCTTCTGCTCATGGGGCCTGTTCAGCACAGCCCAAAGGAGCAACATGGGCCCCCCCTCCTGTGGGCTCACCACCTGCGGGAGGGGTCATAGGGGTCGCGTGTGAAGTGAGTTGGGCGGCAGCTGAAGGCGGAGACCCTGGCAGTCCGATCCTTGGCTGCAGAAGCTAGCTCTAAGGATGTGGAATGTCACCTCTCTGGTGGGGAAGGAGCCTGAGTTTGTGCGAGGTTGAGCGGTTCCGACTAGATATAGTTGGGCTCACCTCGAAACAAGGCTTGGGCCCCCGTATCCTCGAGAGGGGCTGGACCCTGTTCCACTCTGGAGTTGCTCCCGGTGAAAGGCACCAATGGGGTGTTGGCATACTTATTGCCTACCGGCAATGGTATTGCCCCATATCTGAATCTAAGTGACCGAAAGAACACAATTGCAAATACAAGCGGCCGAAATAAGTTTCCTCCACAAGGTGGCTGGGCTCTCACTTAGAGACAGGGTGAGAAGCTTAGTCATCCGGGAGCGGCTCAGAGTAGAGCCACTGCTCCTCTGCATCAAGAGGAGCCAGCTGAGGTGGCTTGGGCATCTGGTCAGGATGCCACCTGGATGCCTCCCTGGGGAGGTATTTCAGGCACGTCCCACCAGGAGAAGGCCTCATGGTAGGCCCATGCAGGACACGCTGGAGGGATTCTATCTCTCGGCTGGACTGGGAGCTCCTCGGGATCCCCCCGGATGAGCTGGCTAATGTGGCTGGGGAGAGGGAAATATGGGCTTCCCTGCTTAGGCTGCTGCCCCCGCGGCCTGACCTCGGATAAGCGGCAGAAGATGGATGGATACAGTTGCTTTAGACAACCTCTTAAGTGGGTCAGAATAACTTTTGTCAATCTTTAATATTTTGCTTTTCTTCTTCTGATCTGCCTCCTTATAAACCTTTTACCAGAGTTTTTAAGATGAGGTCGCTCTGATCGGGTAAGAACCAGCATGCAAAAAAGCCTCTCCTGCACTTCTAATGTAGTTGTGCGCAGGCGTGCATGACATATGCATAAATTACGAAAATCGAATTGCCACTGCTCGTGGCAAGGCCGAGAGGTGTAGGTGGAGCCCCTTTAAGGAGCTCTCCACTGGTCGACCAATGTTGTTGCACTATCCACATTTTCACTACTTTTGCCTGTATGCCTGTTGGTAAGCAGAGCCTCTGAACAGAAAATGTTTTTCCTTTACTGTGGCCACCATGTGGGTATGGGCCCCTGGGCAAATGTCCACAATGCCCATTGTATCATCTGGCTTTGCCTATAACATGCAGGAGGTTTAAAAAGAATCTTTCTACTGCAGTTTGACTTGTCAGGAGAGAAGTCTTGGTGTTATTTGTAATGTTCACGATTGTGTTAGCCAACATGCATAATGCAAAACAATCTTATTATATGCACCTTTTGTCTCCACTGCCAATAAAAGCTCTACTGCAGACTACAAGGTTGAGCTTTAACTGCAGGTAAATGGATTTTTGTGATCATTTGACTCTTGCATTTTAAGGAGCACAGTGTTAAAAAGTAAGAAGGTTTCCTAAACTCTATTTATGGTGATCATAAAAATCCAATTTGAGAATTCTGATAAAAGCTTGAAGTCCTCTGTGAAATGACTGGACATGGCTTTACTGCTGTGCTGTTCTTGTTTTTAGGACCCTTGCCAGGAGCCTGGAAGGTCCCGTATATTCAGAATAGTGCAGCTATTATCCTAATGACAGTGCGCAAGCAGCACCGCATTACCCCCATCCTTTAAAATCCTCCTGAACTCCTCGATGAAAGAGAATGAAATTCCTAGTCTGATTCATCAGTATATCAGTGGGGAAATTGTGTCCAGGCTATAACTTTGCTAAATGTACCAGGGTATTAGATTTTTTATTTTTTATATTAAAAAAAATAGATATGTTTGTGAAAATATTGATCTACAGTTATATTGTAAAGTTTCTAGTCTGCATTTTGAGTTTGCAAGTGTTTATTTCTTTTAATTAAAGGTGTTTTGGATTAAGGAAAAGTGGAGGTGCAAATGATTGAATATTTTCAGTATCGGGATCCTTGATATTGTGTATTCAGTCTCAGAGTTATAGGTTAATTAATAGAAGAGAGTGAGCTTCATACTATATAAAAAAGTACTAGCCTACCATGCTTTACATATGTCAGTGCAGTGTTAGTCATATGTTACAGTTTCAGAATTAAGGCTAAAAATATGTAAGATTACCACACATCCTAGGCTTTTAAGATGGGTATGCCTTAATCTGCTTTTTTAAAATCGTGACATTCCTATATTTTGAATGTGCAACTGATGAACAACATGTACACAAATGTTTATAACAAGGGGTGGAAGGTAGCAATTAAAGCTCAAAGTCACCTGAACAAATATTCCTGTACTGTTGCTTTCATCTTCACTCTTAGTAACAGTAAGTCAAATTTACAGAAAACCCATGATTGATAAGATATGTTTGATATGCATGGTTAGGTTTAGGGATAAAAACACATAGTCTAGCTTAAATATTCACAAATACATGATAACAAATGGTAACAACTCTTGTGAATGCCATGCAGTAGAAAACAAAAGGGAAAGATAAACATATCCATCAGCATTTTTCACATTTTCTTGTGAATTTGTAATACAAACTTTATAAAGTGAGTTAGGATTATAAAATTGTTAACACATACATTCTTGAGGAATAATAATAATAATAATAATAATAATAATAATAATAATAATAATAATAATACATTTGATAATATTTGTAATGAAAATAAATCCATAAAGCTCCAGTTGTCTTTTATGTTATTTATTATGCTGCAACAGGAAAAAAGGTTCAATAGAGTACAAGAGTTTGTTTAAGTTGTTTTTATTTCATTCTTCGTCCAAGAGCGTTTTTTCTCTACTCGGCCCAAAGGTCTCGGCCCACGCCTCTCTCAACCAATCACTGTGGATACTGAGTGTGTGGACAGTGCGAACATGAAAACAGTTCAAAGTTGTCTAAACTAACTTTCACCTCAAGTAGACTGCAGCTGGAGTCAGACCATAGCCTAAACTAACCTTTGCCTAGAGTCAGACTGGGTTCTGCAGAGTCTTCATAAACACACAATACGAGTGCTACTTACTGGCACTACTCTTAAATGATACTAAACCTTAGCATTAATATGTTTCTTTGTATCAATATGAAGATAATTGCATAGGGAAATGATCATAATGTGAATTTCTCTCACACCGCCTCCCCTTTATACTTTGTACTTTATTTTTATTTATAATATCTGGTTCCATGAAAGTAAAGTCAGTGATGGACTCATCTCCTTGCCAGTGCAACCTTGAAAATCATTGTTTTCATGTTTTCGAAACCATGTTAAAATGGATATTCAAACCACAAAACCTTTTTCTAACTGTAGCCAAGCAGTGTTGGTTCACAAACATAATGTGCCAATTTAAATTGAAGTAAGTTAACATGAAATAAACCAGCAAGTTTAATTAAAAGTCAAGCATCAGAAATTAAAAGCAAGCAAACAAAAAACCCACAACAGTCCCAAATGGGACATGCAAATAATGGTCAAAGGTCCAAACACAGATCTCTTGTGTAAAAGTCTTAAAATAAGATGTATTCTTTTTTAAATTTACCATATAAATATCATTAACATGCCGTATTTGCTTGTTTTAACTGGTACTGAGTTTTTTTGATGATAAACTGAATTAAGAAGACTAATAATAATAAGCTATACTGAAGATGTGGTCATGGTTCAAAGTTGCCTTTTCAATGAAAGATTCAATATATATTTGTCTCTTAGAAGTCCTCGTCTTACTCTGGATAAATAAGATATAAATAAAAAAAAGGCACCTTGACAATCTATCTTCTAACTAAAGATATTAATATTAACATGTAAAACGTCCATTTCAATTTCATCACAATCTGGCCTTCAAAGTGCAATTTAAATGAATGGGTGTCTCTTCATCTAAACAATTTAAGGATAAAAACACAGCAGAGTGAAGAAAGAGAATTACAGATATTGACTAAATACGACTTATCATTTATCATAATTTCTCCATCCACTTTGTCACGGCTTCAGCATTTAAGGAAGATAGATGATACAAGATGTTGTCCCCTCTTTCCCACTCTCCATGCTCTGGGAAGTGTGTCCAATTTGGACTTACTTTACCTCTTTGGAATTCAGTTGGCCTGCATTTGTTACCATTGAACCTGTCATGTGTTTCTTGTATGTTTTCTACATGCTGTGCTATGACATCTGGCTGTGAGACCTCTAACCTGTATGAAAAAGATGTGATTTATTATCAGCAATTTATCTTACTGATAACAAATATTTAGAGGGCATTATGTCAAATTGCTACATGGCTATTTTAGTTGACTAAGGGGTTGATATATGTTATTCAGGGATCTTTTTTAAGGCGCCGCAATGCCAGAGTGGTGTCATTACGTGGCAAGGAGATGAAAGGGGTGGCATTCGCGAGAGGCATCTCAGTAGGCTTTATGCTGAGGTGGTCGCCTCTGCAAGGGCAACCATTAATATCTGAGGAGGAATATTCCCATGGTGAGGTGACTAGTTGAAGAAGGTCCTGCTCTTGAGCAGACACCTACACCATGATGGTTAAAAAAATTGCTGACTTCTTCATGAGCTCAGCTAGTAGTAGCCATCTGCTCCCCTGCTAACTAATGTAAAACATCCATTGTAAATGAACCTCCAGCAGGAATGTGATCTATTGTCTAATTTTTCTTACAAGAACAAGATTTTCCCATCTAAAATTCAGCAAACTACACATATCATAACAGATACTGCAAAAAAAGGAAAACAGCAACATGAAGAGTTATTTGTTTAATAACTGCGCTGCAATAACAAAATCACAACAGTTTCCCTTTATTCCTTTTATTTCTTTATCTTCTTACAGTGATCTTTAGATGTATTACACACGCAGGACTTTGTCTCTTCTGTCTCTCTCGTATTTGAATGTGTTGTTTGCCTTGGTTTTGTGATTTAGAGGGAACATTTTATCAGAGCTAGCCAAGAAAGCCTGGTCCACCAGGGAGCCAGGCATTTTATAAGGGTATAAATAATCAATGACACTGAATCTGTAATAGGCTGTAATGCTGTTTGTTAACTCCCCCATCTACCCCTCCCCCACCCAGAATAGTGTGACAAACAAAAGAAACGAATTGCCATGGCTAATTGACAGAGCAGGAGAATTTCCTTGTAGCTGCCCCAGTTTATTTCTATGTTCCTTTTATTGCCCATGACCCGTCTTACATCATGGAGAGGTACATCTCTGTTTTTTGTTTCCTCAATCTTCAGCCATGAATCACATGTGACTGCTCGTTGTGTGTTTCACAGACCATAAATGTTTTCTCTCAGGAAGTCTCCATATAGCAAAATCTATGTCATAATCAATGCACAAATGATAGATTCAGGTTAACTTATTGAAAGAATTTGATCACTGCAGAATTATTTCAGCTGCTTACCATCAGCAGCCATCTGAAAAAAGTAATTGATCATTATCAAGCAAACCCACAAGAGGTTTTAAACAAGTTAAACCATGCTGTCCTTGTTAGATGATTTTCAATTGTCTACTCACACTGTATTTAGTATTATTCAGAAGAGGAGGAAAACACCAAAATACTAAGTATAACCACTCTCCACCCCCTCCTGCATCCAAGCACACACCCACATCTGAACATACTTATTTTGAGTTTCACCCCTCCTCCAGGAGTCACCCATGAGCCTCTGATTTCCATTATTATTAATATCTGCCTGTTTAATTTTCAGCTCTGTCATAATGTGTCGGCCTAAACTACAAGAGACAATCCCTTATTGATTACTTTCCCAGCAGCTCCGGCGCATGCCCCAGCTGATCACGCCTCTCATGCACAGACATCTCATGCATTTCAGATAATAAGCTGCTGCTCTGGAGTTGAAACAAATTGGATGTGCAGTCACTCACTGTCCAAGTAAATCATGTTGCAGTCTGTCAGTGGACTAGGCTTGGATTATCATCTTACCCAAGCGAGGCAAAAAATGGTAAGAAGAAAAAAGTCATGAGCACCTTCTATGATGGCAGAGTGGTATAGATGTAAGCATGACTCACACTGTTGCTGTATTGTACATAATGTGCCTATTGATCACAAATCATTAAAAGACAAAAGAATAGCACTTAGATAAGAGAAACTCCTAGACAGACTCTGTTAGTTAAATTTAACTGTGAGTGATGAAAATTAAATAGATTTTTTAAATTTCTTTGACAAGCTTGAAATATATATGATTTCCTTTAACTTGCACTTGTGCAAAACAATGTATTGATGCTTAGCATACAAAACAGTTTAAAAAAATCTGTTGTTACTTGAATTAAGAGGAGACGCTAGTTTGAAACAAACAAAATTTAATTAGAAATGAAAACTTCATGACTACAATGAGGGGGCTCAGCTATGGCATTTCTTGTTTATTTGTCATGTTGTGAGGCCTGTCAGCAAACATCTGTTTTGCATGGCATTAGCAGCAAACTTTCAATAGTTGATGCTAGAAACATTATGCTTCATGCACATGTTTACTGTGCATGGACAAGTGTGCCAAAATCTCTGCCACTGCATCAGCATGTTTAGAATTCTGCAACAGGAAGAAAATAAAACATTCTGTCACCCTGAACCTGGCTCTGTCTTAAATTCAGCACACTTTTACTTAAAAAAAAAATCAAAAATGGAAGTTTTCTGAGTTGCACGGGAGGGCATGATTAATAATACATCAGGATTATAGAGCACAGACTGTGCTGCACTGACTTTAATAAGTCCATGGAGGGAAAACAAACCCAGACAATGAAAACAACCACACTCACTGCCTGGAAACCATCTGCATTTAAACTCCAATAAATCTGCACAGACCCCTCCTTTTCAAGAGTAAGCTTTTCATTATTAAAATACATCTAATGTAACTGATAGAGCTCATATTTGATTATGAATCTCCAGTGTGGTCATTTAAAAATATCTATAGACATACGAAATAATTCCTCTATTCTGGAAGCACACCTGAGCAAGAGTGGTTTGCTGCAAAACCATGAGAAGTAGAATAATTGGCACCCTAGTGTAAGTCTCCCTCTGTTTGGTGCCAGCTGTTTAAAATATGGATGATATTGTTTTCATTGCAGGCCTCTTATTGAGTTCTGCTTGGGCCATGCAGTCTAATCCTCTGACTTTGACCTTTTCTGGCATGTGGAAAAAGTAAATAAACAAGGCACTGATGTATTCCCTCCGTTACCAGAGGAGCCAAGCAGCAGATTTTCTGTTGATCATATTCAAGAGTTTGGATTCAGAAAGCTGTCTGTGGTTGCCTAAGCAGGAGCAGGTAGATACCTTTTTTTCTGTGGAACAGGCACAAAAATAATGGATGATGGAGAGGAAAAGAAAATTTATTGACAACTGTGATTGGTGAATGGCATCTTCTCTCCATTTGCAGATTACCTTGAATAACAAAACTAAAATCTTCAAATTTGTTGACCATGTTTTAGTCAGGACTTTTTTAGAAATTCAACTCATTGTGGGGGTAAAACAGTAAAATGTTGCTTGTCCAGATTTATGAGATTCAGTGTAATTTTAAAGTACACCTTTGATACACTCAAAACGGATTACATTTATACACAGGAAGTCTAAAACAATGAACAAAAATTTGTAATATCCACAGTATGAAGCAGAATATTCTCTAATTTAGTATGTTGCAGCCTGCACAGTTGCAATACTTTATGCAGTCCCTCTTGCTTCATTATTCCTTTCATGATCATCCAGCGTTAACTTTAGCATAAATGCATAGATCAGGAAATTATTAGATTTAAGTCTTTCCAGTTATACACTGTCGCCTTAAATCATGCATAAATGTGATAATTATCCACACGAGGCCAAAAGGGCCCATCACTGCCACTTTAAATCCAATGAACGCCATGACCTGATCACTATAATTGACCATCTATCAGGGTCATTGAGGAGCAGAATGTTGTTAACTGCCGCTTATAATTCCGCTTGATCATTGCTAATTACAGAAAGTGGGAGAAACCAATATTCTAGATACGCAGAGAGCAGCTGGCAACCATTTCAAAGAGGTGGGACTGAATGTTTAGATATCAGTAGGTTTGAAAAATGAAAAATGTGCTGTGGTTTATACAAAGCAGTGACAAATTATGCTGGGAAGGGCAGTATTTGGCTGGCACAGACTGAGTCCGGTTGTCCCCTTGGAAGCAAGGGTCACTGCAGATCAATACAAAGTTGTTCTGAGTGATCACCTTTATGCTGCGATGAAACATTTCTATCCTGAGGG
The DNA here is from genome assembly GCA_028567055.1 of Leptatherina wallacei. Lineage (NCBI taxonomy): Eukaryota > Metazoa > Chordata > Actinopteri > Atheriniformes > Atherinidae > Leptatherina > Leptatherina wallacei. The sequence goes on along the minus strand of JAOXYM010000012.1, from coordinate 21,864,453 downwards.
GGAGTGGCCTCTTCCAGGATGACAGTGCCCCTATCCATGGACCAAGAGAGATCACTAGTTTGACGAGTATGAAAATGATATAAATCAAATGGAATAATACTTTCAGGAGTATTAGTGTACTCTATATTGGTGGAGTTTACTAGCTCTCTGTAGGCATATTTGATTGTTTGGTTTGGTTTTATGTGGCAAATTAGAAAATATAAGCTACAAATGTATTAGATGGTTACATGATTAAGTTGGTGTTATACATGAAGATTTTTATTTACTCAAGGGAGAATGGCCGTCTGCTCATGAATTTCATTTAGTCCTGTAATGTTCTGTGAATATGAGGGGCACTTAGCAGTCACTTTTTATACTCATGAATATGACCTCTAAGGACATAAAAAAAAAGCCATAATATGCAAATATTATAAGAGCATGTTGCAACCCTTTTTAACAGTCCACATCTCTTAAATTACTATCACCTCTGCCAGAATTTGCACCCCATTTCTTTCTGTCTCGAACCATTCTAACTGTGCCGTTCACTAAGGGGCAACAAGTCATTGAGAAAATGCACAATTTATTGAGATTTTATGGAAAGACTCTTACTCCCTCTTACCACCACACAATTACGTAAAAGCCATCTCGCCCCTGTGTAATCCATTTTATAGTAATTCATTTATGACTCTGGTCACAGAGGGGATGCCTCTCCTGCCACAAACACCCTACAACATGTGTGGATGGCACCAGGATGAAATCCACAATCCATAGAAGGGCACAGCTTTCATCAAGACATTCTTTTTTTTCCCCCTTCATAAGCACATCATAAAATATTTAATTCCACTTGAAGAATCAACTTGTTTCATTACAAAGTTGTACATTTTACTGCCGTGAATAGAGATGACTGAACCAAGAATCATTTAGGGTGTTTCAAAATCCTCTGCCTTGATAGAAAACATGCAGTTCAAGAGGCTCATTTTAGCAAAAGAGAGCATTAAGAAATGGACAAACTAAAGAAGAAAAGAGAAAATGGTGCTCTAGACACAGAAATAAAAGGAAAATGAGACAAAGAGACTGAGTGAGTGGTTGAGAGCCGACTATCGTCTCTCCTGAGATGAGTATGATGATTGCACCCACATTCCACTGCAGAGCTAAAGCCCTTGGAGGCTTTTGGAATGTGAAAACCTACTTCTTCTCTCTTTATAGTACAACACTTAGGCAACGGACCACTTTTTTTCCCCCCATCCTGAACATTGCTCACATCGCTGTTCCCTGAAGCTTGAAAGCCCAACATTTCTCAGCCAGCAACTCCCACTGGGACCAAAGCCCAAAGATGGAAATGCAAAGGATATGTTTTATTGGACAGTTGCAGACAAATAAATCTAAATATGTATTTTGGTCATGTTTGTATGCCGACTGCATCCTGAGGGAGTTGAAAAGATTATATGACATAAATAACATGATATTAGGTCACATGTTTACATATCCAAACCTAAGGTTAGGGAAGAAAATAATTCAAAGTCTATTTCTCTTCTTTGAAAGTAAACATTGTTTGGTAGCACACATACATGGTGCTTTCTGGTGTGCGCAGACTATTAATAAGAGATTACACTTAGAGTCAGGTAAAATACACTAAGATAAAAAAAAGCCATAGCTCTGTTGAAATCTGCCAGTGAGGTATAAACCTGTCCAGTGTGGGGGGGTGACACTGGGTCACCCTGAATGAAATGGTTTAGGCTCAGTGGTCTGCGTGAAGGAAAGTCAATGGGAGGTGTCAATGAGAGGGCAGGCGGGGACTTCTGCAATTGCAAGTCCTGTGATTGACATGGCCTGACCTCGGGAAGCTGTGTGAGATGTCAGCATAGTGCAGCCCTATAATCCAACCCCAGCCTATGATACATGTTGAAATATGCATGAAAACTGCAGGCTACATGGACTATTATAATACTATGTTGCTTTACAGATCAAACATGAGCTTTTAAGTTGTGTTTACTGAATATCACAACATCAATATCAAATGTAATGATGAGAGGAAAAAGTAAGACAATGTAAAAAAGTTTTTTAATTAAAGTGACAATAGATGAATATATGGTGCATGTTCTTCATGGCCTACTTTTAGATAACTTATCTCCCAGCGGTCTTGCATCAATGCTCATTAGTATTGGCATATCCATTCGGACTGATGATCTTCCTCCACCTACTTTTTGGTGAGGTTGATTGAAAATGATAACTGAATTGCATTTATTTGCTTGAAGCTGTGCTAAACCTTTATTTTCTCATTTGAAATTACAACTGTAACAATTTTAGTTTATATAAAGACGCTGGAGTCGCAATGTTTTCTAATTGGCTTGCCGTTATTAACATTTTACACCTCTCATCTCATTAGTCTAAATGCAATTTTTTTTTATGCTATCTGCTGAACAATATCCCAAAATTGAACTTCAGTTTGGAATTTACTCGATTTTTAAATGAAAGCCTAATATTTGTCAAATTGCTTCTTTTTTCTTCCTCCCAAGACTCCTTTACAACACACTGCTTCTCCCTATAAAAAATCTCACGCAGTCTTTGAAGGAAGAGCAAACTTGGGAAATAAAAGTGGTGGCCCATGGCAAACTGCACTTCAGAGAATTCAGCCTCTTTTTCTTTCTGCCATGTGACAAGAGAGCTGTGCAACTTTGCAAAATATACATCTATGCTTCTAATTATTTCTTTTCACATCCATACAATGAAAGACTGCATGCTTTCCTCTTCCCGGGGCCGGGACAGCAGGGAGGACTGCCTTCCAAAATATTCTCTCTCATGCCTCTGACATGTGCATCTGTCTACACGTCAGCATAGCAACTTTCTCAACATCTTTGGTTTTAATGAAAGAGATCTGGAAGCTACAAATGGAATAGGTGCTGTGATGACACTTTTCAATTCATATTGTGCAAATAGAATCTCTCAGACTTTCTTTTAATCTTTCTTATTCATTCCTCCAAACTACAATGAAGATGTCAGACGGTTGTCATTCAAAACAAGACATACACACAAGCTCTATTGTAATATAAAAGATTAGGGAAAGAAAGACTTGGTTAAAACAATGGGCAGAATAGTAACAAGAGACATTTTAAAACTTTTTATATCGAATGATTCCTTTCATATATACATACAAGATAAAAATGTTGTATATTGGTTGTTTTTCATGCTTCTAGAGAAAAGCATTTTTCTTCTATTGAAATATGGTTGTAAAGAAATGCCTCTACTGCAGTGCGGTCACAAGGGGGTAGCATTGACACAGTTGTTTAAGCCCTTTAGCAGGCAGCCCAGCAGCAGGACAAACTGCCTTTGATGTAATTGAGGTCTTAGACCCCCTAGAAAAGCATATATTGGTTTGTATGTGGAAATGTTCAAGGAACAATGGATTTCCATAAGTGGATGTAAAATCGTATTTGGAGCATCCCCGGCATGCTAACCATTCTCTAAACAATAACAAAAAGGACTCCTTCAGGATGGGATGGTAATTCCAAGGCACTTACTGCCTGGAAATGTAATGGAATGTAGCATTAGGATTAAATGTGTGACTAAAAGATACAGACTTGACTAGTTTTGGGCGCTTTCCTGGGTGATTCATTTAAATAAATCTGCAGATATTCTCAGCCCTGTTCAACAGAACTATACATCCTGTTATAAGTCAACAAGCAGCATAAAAAGCACATTTTTTTTGTCTGTCTTTCAAAGGAAAAATTAAGGTTTATTTCTTTTTTAGTCTTTAGAATAACAATTACAATAATTTTTTTACCATGAAAAAAATGTTTTAGAGAAAGCAAGTGAATTATGACCTCCGACCTGAACAGATTAACCTGTTAATTATCAATCATTCCACAGACAGACTAGTACTCCCCTAACTAACATTTTTGTCGATCCATCTTATCATCCAAAGTAATACTTAAGAGTATGACTCTGGCAGGCTCTCATAAATAAAGCTTTGCCTATTTACATATTCAGTTTATCATGGATATTGCATACTCTGTACATAAAAATTCAAATGCAGTGTTTATGAAATATGATCATGCAGCAAATGTGAGAAAACACAGAGCACGGCCTATTCATATACAGAGGGGATTTAATGCAAGTGATTAATAAGAGAAGAAATAGACATCAGAACCTGCAGAATTGAATTCTTTTTGTTTTCAAAGTTTATTCACACATTTATGTTCAGGGTAAGTGTCCTTATTTCTAAACATTCCAAAAAACATGACTAAATTGGTTATTTGTGCTTACATCAGGGATCAGGGACATTTTCAGACTCGCACCATCTTAGGATATATGTCTATGAAATATATGGAGAGCACATATAGGTATAAAAAAAAGTGGTTCCTCAGTAATCTGTGCACTAAAGTCACACTAATCTGATTTAAAGGAAATACTTTATTTGGTACGATCATTTAATTGTCTGAAAATGGTCTGTATTAACTAACCAGCACTGAAGGACAATATTCTATGTGTATGTCAATAAAAATGTCTGATAAAAACCCACTTACCTTGAAGGACTATCATATGCAGTAAATTATTTCCATTATATATATGTTCCAAATAAAAAAAAGTGTGTTTGGTTTATAGGTAAAACAGCTGAGAGGAATAATGGCGTAAAGAATCAAATACTGTGCAGTAAGTGTCTCATCTCTTCTCATGAACTAGTTAACCTGAAAGAATACGATCTACAAATGTGTTTCAGCAAAAGCAAATTACCTGGGTTTTGTGGAGGGGAACTAATCTCTCCAAGCATGACACTGGACAGGAAAGGCCTCTTACTGTTATTATGATGTGTCGGCTTGTGTTAGATGGAGGGCCTTGATGGCCGCATCAGGAAGGAGCATCGAAGCCCCTCTACCATGACAGCGCTCTGATGGATGCATGGGTGGTGGAGGGGCCGGGAAGATGGAGGTTAGAAAGCTGGAGATGAGGAGAAGAAGGAGGGTGATATGAGGTGCAGCGGAGGTTATATACAATAGTAAATACATACAAATGCAACGCATTAGCAGTAGGTGCAGAACCTGAGATAACATTAGCATGCACGATAAGGCTTCCTGTTGGACAGCCTATCTCTGAAGCAAAATAAAGCTTCTGTGTGGTGAATTCGCAAATCTTTTTCTGGTGACCTGTAATGATTTATTTCCTGTATGAAACAGAATGATGATAATATTCCATTTAAAAGTAATTTAGAATATTTGAATATCAGCGTGTCAAACCATGACATGTTATTTTATGGCATATTTTGTAGATACTTGACATCACGGGAGTGCCATATATGTCATAAATGTTCCTGATAACAGTTCATTAGTAAGGCTGGGACAGGATTTTATCCTATTTTGTTGTAACATGTATCTAAATTATACACTTAAGTACAGTATGCATATTTAAGCTATAAAATGTAACATTACTTTGGCAGCGATATCTGTCTATAGAGAAAAACTTTGCATGAATGTAAAATACCAGCCTTAATTTCAGTGATTTGTTATTTTTTTAATGTTTCATTTAAATAAGAATTTTCATCAGAATCAGAATTCAGGGGGTATATATTTATTAAGAATATGCTGGTATAGTAGCAGTGTGTTCTAGACAGGCACACTTGTTGGTGCATCACAATTGCCCCCCCCCCCCAATCAATGTGAGTGCTCACAGCTAGGAGTGTTTTGCCCAGAGTATCCATACTAAAATATTAATCACCAGTTTCCCTCCATGTCAGCAGCTTTTAATTTGATTTCTGGTTAAGGAATGTTGTTTTGGGTGGCAGATCTCCCTGTGAACACAGGTCCGCCCCTCATCTTGCTCCTTTGGGCTCCCAGGAGACAGTGGCTTGGGGAAAGTGTTATAGAGAGATGATGCTCCTCCTTGGCCTGGCAAAGATTGGGGGTGCCAACGCACAGCGGGACAGGTGTTCTGAGCTGCACACAGGGGAGCCTCACCAGGCTGCAGTGCCTGGCCTACATCCATCTCTGTACCTGGGGAGATAAATGGAAAAGTGTGACCTGAACAGTCCGACATCACAGCTATGGCAGGAACGTGTTCTAACAATGGGGAGTGGGGAGGGTTCCCCGTATCATTACTAAAAATGAGGCATGCAGTGCAATTAATTTCAAGCCTAAATGAATGTCTGCTCGTTGCAGCATTCCTCTCTGTGGCAATAGAAATAGATTAATAGTACAGAATAGAAAGATAGTCTTATTTGGTTCCATGGCGCACTGATATAAAACAGGCTTCAATGCTAAGCTCATTTCTTGATCAACATTCTTCGTCACCTTGCAAAACCTACTTTTTCAGCCTTTATTTTATAAAATGGTGTGATCTTTCGACTGCCCTTTGTCTTGGAAGAAAAATTAATTCTCATTTGCATTACCACGTCTAAATGTCAGCCACCGATATTTTGTTAGACATTAGTAAAGCTGGCAGCGAGAGGCGCTGGATAATTGCACTCAGCCTAGCAGAGGGATTTACATAATTTCAGATAGCAATTAAAGAATCCTTGGGAATTTTCTTCCTGGCCTCTCTCTCTAGCTCACTTCAACAACAGTACAAAGGAAGCATTCGTTTACATTAAGCTCCATGCTCCTCGCTGTTCATTTGCATGAAATTAAAGGTTTTCATGATCTTGAACAGCAGGGTAACATTTAAAATGCTGTTTTATAGCCTTCACCTTGGAATAATGAAACACTTAGACTTTTTTAGAAGGCAGTAGGAGTTCATTGACTGCCTGTCCACAGCTAAACTTTCTCAGTTTCCATTCTCTCATACGGTATGGCTCAACAACGCTTTCAATTAAAAATCTAGCTTTTTCTTCTCTTTCCAAAGTCAGCTTTGTCTTTAGTCTGATTGTGACTCATGGCCATCATACCACCTCAGCTCTCACTAAGCCCCTTTAGATAAATGATCAAAGAAAAAAAACCCACTGAAAGAATATAATTGCGTCAAAATATGCATCCAAACATAAAATAACAACTGAACAAAACTGTAATTTGCTTCTTGCCTTCTTTGCAGGATAAACAGATATGGACATTTGCCAGTGCTGCAAGAGAAACATTGTATGTACAGTATCTTTAATTAGGTCCCAGTGGACCCCTGCGCTATCTGCCACACTGATGAGAATGAACATTAACTTGCTTTGGCCCTGGATTTGAAAACATTCACTAGGGTGTTATGGAAAGAGTGTAAAATCTGACTGGACATCCTTTTAAAGATGTCATATTCCACTGCTGTTATATGAATATGATAGTTTTTGAGTAATTTTGCTTTCATGAAGAGAGAAAAGCCATGATACATTACACTCTGTATTCTTTATCGGCACAACCTGGATGACAAATTTGATATGGCAATGGATCATTAGGATTAGTTTACCAGATTTTTTTCCTTTGAGGAATGTGCCTCGGCAATCTGCTGTATATAAAGTTACTTTACTTAACAGCACTGCGAGTTTGCCACTTCACTTTAGTCCTATTGCCGTCCGATAGAAAAAAAATATGATCAAGACAACCTATGAAAGAAAAAAGAATAATAAAGCCTGATGAATAGTAAAGCTTTGTTAAGACAATAAAGCTTTGTCACAGCGTTCGAAAATAAATATAAAGCTTCATCAGAACAATACCCTACACACTTCTTTCTTGATTCCCCTTCCATCCTTAAAGGCATCACAGAACATTTTCACACTAGTCGTCCAACCGCTGTGAAATAAATTGTGACAGTAACTCAATATGAAGTGAAATAGCTGAGAAAGCCTTGAGTTCACTTGCGCTGACAGTGCTGTTTAATTCCATCTAGTGCCAGCCTGACATTTCTGCTGCCACTAAATATTAAACATGTGTACCCGTTTCATTTGCATCTGGTAATGAGGTGGGAGACAGCACCCAACTGGTCAAGCCTCTCTTTCAGGGTAGTGCATCTATGCTGCCTCCAATACAGTCACATGGACAAGGGTAAACTAAGAGAAATATTTAGAGGAATGAGACTGAGTCAAAATTGAATAGGAAATAAAGGTGTGTGGGTATGGGAGGATAAGTGAAAGATATACCACCCCTTCTAAAGTGTGTGCTTGATCTAGGTATTTCTTAGGTTGTGGGGACATAAATCTATTTACCGTTATCATTTAGATATCGTCTTTATGGGGAAAACAAGCAAGTTTAAATAAAGCATCATTATATTTTATGTTGGCAAACATGTTTCAAAGGTTGGAATAATGGTTTGTTTTATGCAAGTAACAGCTATGCTTAAGGTTTGAGTATGTCTCCAGGAAAGGAATGTCCTCTGAAGTCTTGAATATACAATTGTGTTTGTGTGTGCACCCTCCAGAATTCAGAAACCAGTCTGAAATGACCCTAGCTCTCAAACAGTGTCTGCTCTGGCTGACATTTCTCCCTGAATCTTATAAGATGCCTTTCTTGCAGCAAAATGCATTAGTGGAGAGAGGAGAAACAGAAGCACTAGAGGAGAGGGTTAAACGTGATTCCTCTAAATGTCATCACATCTTCATAATGCAATATATATTCATGATCTGGCAGTCCAGGAGGGCAGACATCACAGTTGTGTTCGGTAATTCAAATGTTTTATCCGAATGTTGATTCAACGTACAATTCTGGGGAGACAGTTCAAACCAGGATGTGTATCACTTTTTTAGGCTTTATATAGTTGCATGGGCTGGTGACATTTTTGTGTCATGGTGGTATTATTGAAAAGCCAGTAAACCACTCACGAAATAAGCAAGACAGATCTGCATTTGCCATTTGGCACCTGCTTTATCTAAGAGAAGTAAGGGTCAAATTGAAAATATTCCATTTTAAGAACTGAAAGTAAAGGAATAAGCTTCCTTTTTATCACAGGAAGGGGTTGTATTGGACTCACTAAGACAACACATAGAATTTTAGCATAAGTCAGGAAGTGCTTTTGGTTTTCTGGTTTACTTCATAAGAATTTGGTAATTTTTTTGTGCATCTGTATTCTTTTTTATTTATTCATGTTTCTGTTTAGAGCAGCCTGCTATTTTTGAGCATAAAGCTCGTAAAACTAACTAAACTTGAATTGAAACAACTAACAACAAGCTAGCTTGTTGCTAACTTCTTGTTGAACCATTAGCATCTAGAGCCACATATTTTCCCCAGGAAGTGGATAACCACAGAGGTAAAGCAGGAATGAATATTGGGCATTACAAATAAGCTGGCCAGAAATATCTATTTCACCTTTGATTTCTTATCCCTGTTTGTTTCCATCACATGTAGCCTACACACCTTTGTATTATACCTGCATAGTGCAAATCTTTCATGACCCAAGCTGACAAGGGCAGCAAAATGTAATGCTTTATGCACCAAGATGCAATCAAGAATGTTTGACCATGACTGTGCTGAGTTGCAACTGTGCAAAATTCTTAGAAACATACTTTACTATTCCTCTTCTGAGGTCCATTTAACTGGAAGTCAATGTGTTCCTCTAAAATCTGAAAAATAAAACAAAGAAATAAAGAAACAAAAGAAAATAATCAGACAAACAAAAGTTATCATGTAAGAAATTCAATGTAAGTCCAGTGCTGGCAGAAGAGGCCAGAACTCCAGTGCAAAAGTGTCAGTTTGCATTTGAATAAAGTTTTGCAGCAAACAACTAATGCCGTGTTAACCACTGCAAAGCTAACAAGCTAACAAAGCATGCTGTTCATTGCTATTGGTGCACAATAGACTCCTCATTGGAGTTTAAATTTAATGTGCAGCTAGATCTCTCAAATGCTTCCTCTTAAGATGTTGTTTTTGTTGTAATGCAGACTTTGAGAGGGCTCACCACCAAAATGGGCAATGCTCTTTGGCCACAAAGTAGGGTGGCAAATGGGTTGTAATTCAGAAGCAGAATTTCTCAAGGAGCACATCCATCCATCCATCCATCCATTTTCTGTACCGCTTAATCCACGCAGGGGGGTGGGCTGGAGCCTATCCCAGCAAGTAAGGAGCACATCAAAAGAAAAAAAAAATTATAATTTAACAATTTCAATGAGTATGAAATATGTCACAAAAATATGTCTCAGTAGACTAAATGTATTTGGTTCTCTCCACCAAATAAAAAGAAAAAAGAAAATACTAAAAAGTGTGGTACTTGTTCACATTTTTTTTCCTTTTATTGAGGCAGATTACTGAATTGTATTATTTTTATAGCTTACATGCATCGTGTTGGTCACTGCTTAGGATGGAAAAGCCAGGCTTCTAGAAACAAAAGAACAATATTCCCTTTCTTCTGTCAGTTTCATGACAGCACACACCCATAACTACTTTGAATAGAAATAGACAACAGCAGGAGGATACTTTAAACATTCACTAACTTTTTTGACATGGTTTTACCTTACACGGCTATAGTGAGGAAACGAGATGTATTCCTGTCACTGCCCTGTTCAGCATACTACTCTGCAATAGTTAAAGCTAAAATACACTGTGCCTCTCTTGATGAGGCCTTGTATTGCTTTCATAAAATGTATCAGATATGTCACAAGAACCTTGATCAAAACCAAAGCTGACTGTCACGGAGAAACTGGAAAACATCAAAGAGCTTACAGTAGAAAGGCAGAGGTGGTTGAAGTTGGATGCATGTGAGTGTGTGTGTGTATACGTGTGAGTGTGTGGTGGGAGGTGGGCTGGGAGGGGGGACTTCCCACTTCTTGTTAATTCTCTCATAAGAGCTGTTAAGCCCACTCAGCAGTCATGGAGAATTGTGTCCACTTGCGGGCCTCCGGTGGGACTGCGTGTCCTGAGGTTTACTGTTGCTAGCTTGTCATGTCCACGTCAACAGCACTTATCGCCTTCTGTCTGAGCGCGAAGACATTTCCCAGGCATTTAGCTGCCTGTTTGTCTTCTCTTGATTTCCCCTCCAAATCTGTCACATATAGTCTTCACCTGACACCTCACAGAGTGTTCTATTCTCAAACACTGTCAAAACAGGGAGATCCGACAGGAAGAGATAGCAGCAGGGAACCACAGATTGCCAAATGTTATACACTGATCAGGCGCTGAAAATAATGACCTGTGTAGGCAAACCAGTCTGGGCTCGTTTACTTCATTAACATGCTGTCTGCTATCCAAATAAGAAAGAATGAACAGTTTGTGTTCACAGTTTTAGTTTTTGCAGTTCTTTTGCACTTTGAAATATAAAGTGCTGCTTTCACATTGTCTCGAAATCAATAACAGAGTCCATAGTTTTCACATCACTAAGACTTTCTCTGTCCTTTCATTTCTTGGAGTAAAGTCACTGGCATGAAAACAATGCACTTCACAACGAATCTCTGGCGAAGAATCAAACTCTTCTCTTTGGTGCATTTTTCTTTCCTTGCCTTTCCTCCCTGGCGAAAACCCTTCTATTATTTCAATAAGCTCTTGGTTTTAATACATTATTGATCTTAAGGTTGAACTACAGGCCATCGCATTACCAAGATTCTTAAGCCTATTGTGGCATGACACTCATGTACTTGTGAAAAATTATACCAATTAGGAAATCAACCAACAACTACCTCAAAAAACAATCAATTGTCAGATTGGAAAGCATTTTTCCCCACAATATTATTGGCTTTGTGGTTACACAAAAGGAGTAGGTGTTGGATGTTTAATGACTTCCAAATACGGATTTCTTTCTTTCTTTCTTTTTATTTTTTTTTGTCTGAAATGCTTTTGCTGTAAAGGTAAGCTTCAATTATGTCCCCTGTTCTATACTGGGCATCTACAGGCCAGTAAGACAATCGCATTTGCCACTGATTAGCCTTTAAGAGCACTGAAGGCTCAACACCAGCATGTGCACTTAAAAGCCTGCACTGTAGCTATGAATTATGATTAGTATACTACATACCAGTGCACTAGTAATGGATATATTTATTTTAATTCCACAAAGGCCACAAAACTAGCTGAAAAGAGAAAGCCATTTCTGGAGGCTCTAAAGTGGTGGGGGCTGGGCGCTGAGTGCTGGTGGGGTCAAGTGCAAGCCGCGTCTCAGACAATGCCTGTGTTTCCATATCCCAACATTCAATCATGCAGTGTCCTCATGCAGAAACCTTTAACTCAATGCTCATAAATGAAAGGAAGAAAAGCTTACTGTCTACTTTACTTTTATTTGCTGTAGTTAGTACACACACATTGGAAGAGGACTGTTTTTCATCTGTTGATAAAAGGAGCAAGTTGTGTCAGAAGAAGCAACCAATCAATGCTACTTATGGAGAACTACATGAAAAACTACAATTAAAGTCACCTTTATTGTTTCCAATCTAAATCATGGGCGTGACATCTAAATGACATTTTAATGAAAATTTTAGACAGGTTATTTTGAGCAGTTTCCTAAAAGATGCCGAAGGTTGAGGGGTGGTGAATTGCAAGTGTCTTTTAGGGGGTTGGTGAGGTGGGTGGCTTGACGGGTGCACAAAATCTGAGCCAAATAAATGAAGTGGAGATGGTAATACAGTGTGTTATAGCAGCAAGTGAGAGTGACAAGCCCGTTCCTCCCATGAAGCAGCTGAGCTGGCATTAAACAGACAAGACATCCCGTTCAGTCAGTTATCAGCCCAGGAATAATGAAGGAACAGGCCGGCAGACCAGGACAAGTCACCCTAGTCAGCCAAGTGGAGAATTTAATTTCGTGCAGGTTTCTCTGCAGCCAAGCATTTCCCATCGGAGGTCCACTGGTGCTTGGGTGAGTGTGGACAACTCAGTGCACCCGACACCGAGTCTCTCCGGCACTGACAGAGATGTGTGGTGATGGATTTCAGAGTGGCTGGGGGAAGAGGGTGGACTTAAAATTGGGTACAGTTGTTAAAGAGGAGAGAGCGCAACGAGAAACTATTTTCAGAGAAAAGTAAAAAAGCGATCACTCGTGTTCATCATTTTCCAGGGCATGAGTGTATTATTAAATCAAAGACAGTGAAATGAGAAATGGCTCCTGTCTGACCTAAAGATATGTAAGAAGGAAATAATTTTGTCTTTGCTTTGGTAACGTGCCTACTTGGCCATAAGGGCTGAACACTAGGGCTGGGTAGTGTCACTAATTCCCTGAATCGATTCGATTCACAATAGTTGATTTCGATTCGATTTCGATTTTTTCTTCGATTCGATTCGATTTCGATTAAATTTTGATTCATTTACAGCTAATTGTTTAACAACACTTATATTTCTTTAATCTCAGGTAACTTTTTTTATAAAACACAGAGCATGATAATAAAGTTGCTCTAAATTGGGTAACGTCATCAGAAAATATGGACATACCTGCAAAAAAAAAGATTAAAAAATATTGGACAAAAAAATCTATCCTTAGTTTTATGAATCGATATTGAATTAATTTAACTTGAATCGATTTAAATCGATTAATTAATTTTTTAAACCCACCCCTACTGAACACTGCATATAATTTAAAAAAATCTATACTGTTAAATATTTCCTGCTTTCATTTCTTTTTGTTTATTCATTTAAAGAAAAATTAAATATCTGATGGAATGTTTTTTTATTTTTATTTTTATTTGTGTTAAAGTTAATTTAGGAAAAGTCACTGAATAGATTTCATGTTAGCCTTTATTTTTTCTTACTCGACATTTTCAGAACCTCAGAATTCCTTGTCCGGAAGCCATAGCACAGTGTCACATCTTTACTTCTTCCTTGCAAAAATGTAAGGTCATCACATGTGTACATCACAGTAGCCTTGGAGGCATTTTGAATAAGCCACATCAAAGTCACATACCGTATCTACTTGCCACTGCATTGAAAATCTGCAATAACAACATTTTTTTCTTCAATAACAAAAAGAATTCCAAATATGGGGCGATGATATCTTTTTATTACAAATCAGTGCCAGGTGAAGCCCATTATTTCCATTGTTGTGAAAATACCACAACAGGTCCTTCAGAAAGAAAGAAAAAAAATATATACAGTATATTCATATATGTCAGTAGCTTTAGTGTTATGTCTAATCGGAAAAATACAAAAATATATTCTAACTGTTGGTTTTTTTTTATTATTTAAGTGCAGCTTCAAGTTGAAAGATTTACAGAAAATAGGATTACAAAATGAAAGTCAATCACATGACTTGACATTTTTAATACAGTATAATAAAACTATTAATAGATTACTACATCCTGTATTGACAGGTTTTTGTGTGTTGAAGCGATTAATACTAAATTTCACAAGTTTAAAACAGTACTGCAAAAGTCAAATACTTTGGATTAACTTTAAGAATGCAAATATTTAGAATACAAATCAGCAAATGAAGCACAGTAAATCAAGCAGAGTAAACAAAACTAAAAGAGGCTTTGCAACTATCTTTAAGGATAGGTTTCTTTTTGTTCTTTTTATTCTGCTTTGTTTTATTTATTTGTATTTGCTGTCTCACTGAGGTTAAGATGTTTTCTCTTGATATGCCAGAGACTAAAAATCCACATATTTTCTGATCCATTTTGTTCTGTTATTTTATCAGTTTGGATGTACAAACATAGTTGATTCAAATAACTGAGTTAAACTGAAATAAATAATTTTTTTTCCCTCCACAATGTTGAACTTACCTGTCTGATACAGCTCTTCCCTTCTTCATGTAATTTAAATAACTTTCAATGAAAGCTGCCCCTAAGCATTGTTCCCAGAATACCAAGTGAGATTCCAAATGTGAAGGAATAGTGACAACATTTGTGCTGACACGGTGGCCCAAAGCCATACTGTTGCGCCTGCCAGCTGTGCCAGATAACTGTCATACAATCTCAACCTTATCTCTCTTTCTTACCTTACTGTATATCGTTTCCCCCCTTCCACTAGCTAGTTTTGATTGAGATGCCATGGAAATTTGTGTTTAATCTCATACAGCAGAGTTGAAACATTAGCATTTGTATATGGGGTTTTACACTGCATGTACAGACTACATTGTAAATGAGGAGAAATTCAGTCCCGAATCTTCCTCTACAGCGCTTGAAAAAGTGTAAGGCTTTGTTTTCAGTGTTTAATCATGTGGACTTTCCATCTTCCTGATGTCATCGAAAATATCTTCTTAGACAACAGCAGATTCTTTCATAAATGGTCCCATAATCTGGGAACGTGCCTGGCTTTAGAAAAAGACTATGACTAACATTATCACCTCTTTCACACATTCGATAATTCATCACACTGTGTGGATAATGGGGCTGTTCTGACAAATATTGATCCTATCATAGCAAAATATCACAGGATTAAGGAAGTTAGTCATATTTGTTCTATTAGTAGTTATCAGATTTCTTTTTTTATACTTGAGAAACAATTCTACTTGAAAGGGCCTTCTGTGCTGTGAATCTACTGCTGCCAGCTCGAAGTCACAGCCAAGTATTTATGGACAAATTGTGTTGATAAATGGTTGTATACAGTACATTTATTTATAAATCTTTACTGAAATGTGTTGGCTTCTTAGTAAATGTATGTTTTTGTTGCAGGTGACTTGGCACCAACAGTGACCACTCATTTGGAAGTGAACCAAACGCTTGTGGCTGTAAAGACCTGCCCAGGGTTCAGGTTCTTAAAGCGGAAATAATTGCAGAGGTGCACGCTCCATTAAAAGCAACTATTTAATACAATAATCATTCAATTAAAAAGCCCTTGTAGCAGCTGCCATATTTGATTTGGATCAAAGGAACATGTTATTTGTGGTATGAGACACACTGCAAGGTCTTGTTGAAAACAGATTCAGAAATGTACCTGATGTGCTCATAAAGATTATTTGCTATAATCCTCAGTCAGACTTATTTGTTGTTATTTGTTTAGTTTTACAAAATGACCTATGACTCTCCATTTTGTAGACTCAGGTCAGCAGACTGCAGGGCAGAATTCCAGATGTAGAACATCTAAGCCCAAAATGTGTAGCTATTCAGTGAATGGACTCTGAAAACCACAATAATGGTATCATGGCATGGTGACCTCCCAGACCACCTCGTCCTCCTGGGAGACTTCAATGCCCACGTGGGTGATGACAGGGAGACCTGGAGGGGCGTGATTGGGAGGAACGGCCCCCCTGATCTGAATCCGAGTGGTGTTCTGTTG
>JAOXYM010000012.1:21836662-21848352 GCA_028567055.1 Leptatherina wallacei | reverse complement strand
AACTCTTTCTATATACAGTATATATATATATATATATATATATATATATATATATATATATATATATATATATATTAGGGGTGCAATAATACATGTATCTGTATTGAATCGTTTAATACAAATGTGTACTGAACCGTGAGCACTGTATCGAACAATACAATATTTTTTATGAACTTGTCCTCTGATGATGTGCTCAGTGTTGAAAGCCCAGTGGATCTGCATTCAACCTTGGCTGCATCATCGAGCTCAGATCCACAGAGTGCTTCCAACATGCATTCACTGAAGCAGGGGTCGTGTTAACCGAACATTTTCCGACATTGATAGTTTTTATTAAATTGATGATGGAAAAATGTGAAGACCATCCGTCATTTTGACAGATTACAACATAGAATTAAAAAACTGTGATTATGAGTTTAAAGAAATATTTGTAATTAATTTCACTTAAAAGTTAAAAAGGCATACATTTTTTGAAAAAAGGATAGGTAACGAATCACAAAATTGACGGTTCGGTTCAGTTCGGTTCGGTTCTTAAGTGTCACGGTTCGATATTTTTACGATACAAAAAAAATAAATCTTAATGCCTTTTTTAACTTTTCACTTTTCCCTTGTGTTGGTGTAGATTGTCAGATATCCAGATCATGATTATTTTAAATCCATGAATAGAAGGCAACTGGACTTCTTTGGGTTTTGGAGTCATTTCATCTCTCATCTGAAAAGCATCTTGGAAAGTCTCAGTATAGTATGTCAGCAAACAAAAAGCAAAATAATATCACGTGAAGACATTACTTGTGCTTGATGTGTGCCTCAGTGTCATCTGTACACGGTTTGGTGTTTTATTTGGGTTTGCAATGTGGTAAATTTTGCCATGGACATGAATTGCTGTTAAGAGGGATATTAATGAAATAGAATACGTTTCAGAAACAAAAGGGGCAGTTTTACGCTTACTTACCAAATGGCCTTTCAAATTGGAAGCAACAGACATTACCCTGCTGGTTTGCATGCTAGCCCATTCTTCATTATGAAGAGATGGCTTTGTGTTTTTATCTTGTTGTGCGCCGTTTGAGCAAAGGAGCACATTACATTGAGTCTTTGTTTTATTGTGTTCAGCAAATTAATAAATGGGAAGCACAGTGGGAAAAATAGATATGAAAATGTGTACTTTGCATTATTGAAAAGCCCATCCACTAAAGGTTACCAGCAGCTATTGTAGTACAATCTGTGAAATGTAATTAGAGTGTGTGTGAGAGAGCAGCACAGATAAAGCTGCCTCTGCCATTATGGACTCCTCATAACATTTTGCTTCCCTCTGAAACTTATTCTCTCTGAACTAATTTTGCATGACATATTGCATTTCTGCTTCAGCTATCATGAGGCTACCTGTGAATTAAACTAGGTTTGCAATACAGCAAATTTCCAGATTACATTTTGGACATGCAGATATCTCATATTTGCAGTGATTTATTCATTCAGAGCAGACAAAACTCAAAACATTACTTACAGTGGTTATTGCTGGTGCCCTGTGTGGATGTGAGATATAAGATGGATTGGGAAATTGAAAATGTCAACGATGGATACAATGAGTGCTATGCATCAGGGATGGTTTAAAAAGTACAAATTTCTCAAAATCAAAATCAGGCTGAACACAGTATACAGCATATTTTATATATCAGACTTACAGTATGATTATCAACTTGAGAATCAACTTTGATTTGAGTGAATTGTTGGTTTGTGTTCAAATTGAAGGTGTTTAGAACTGTATTGCATGTGTTATCATTGAATGTCTATTGAAAACTTAATTTGCTGGTAGATTTTACTTATTGCTTACTTATTGTGTACTTAAAGATAATGTTTTATCAACCCCCTCAACATAAAAATATTTAAACATCCAGACAATTGTTTTATAAGTAAAGAACATAGCTGGGTTATACCAGGTTAAAGCCAATTTATTATAGCATATATATACTGTATATTTCTGAAAAAGTTTTGAATACGTATTGTCAGGGTTTTTCTGGTTACATTGTATAAAGGAAAGCTAATTACTATCTAAGTTTTGTCACCTGCTTTGCTTGATTCCTAATGCAATAAGACCGATCCCATTCTGAATACAGCGTACAATGTAGTTCATATAAAGCACTTTGGTTAAGGTTAAGGCAGGTGTATGAATTCAGAGGAAAAATATCATTTCTTTTGGTTTCAATTACTGGAGAGTTTTTAAGTGTTTCAGAACATGATTTCAACCTGACTTCTCAAACATAGCATCTTGGTCGAGCCAATTCATTCAGAACCATGAAACAAGGTATTGTAATTTCAGTGAAGAGGTCAGGCAATAAGTTGGCCTGTTTTAATCATTCTGTGGGCAAACACGATCTGATTTTATATAACAATACTGAGCTGCAAACAGCAGGGGACAGTAAAAATGAAAGTCGGTTACCTCACTGAGAAGTTGGAGGAGTGCAGTGAGTCACCTGCAGTTCTTCATCCAGCAGCTCACAGTCGTTCTTCACTTTTGCTCCAATTCTCTGCAATGTTCTGTTAAAAAAAAGAAAGAACGAAACTCTCTGACAAACTCATTAAATTTCTTGTATCTATCTTGGGTTTTAACAGTTGAAAGCCTTTGTTGTGAAGCTGCAGTGTTTACTGTACATTTTGAATGCAGACTGTTTTAGAGGAATATCAGCACAGACATCCAGTTAAAAACTTAGCAAATATACAGATAATGCAATATTTTATTTGTGGTACACAGGCTCAACTATGTTGTCCATTTTGTTACAGCAGTTATTTCAGAAGCATGCATTTATATAGAAAAGTTACCAGCACCTGATTTAACAGGGTTTGGACAACACAGGCTAATGTTGCATTATCGAAAATGAAATAAATGAATGATGAGTAAATATTTAGCAAATTTCAGCAAAATATCAGGATTGTTCTTCTTGCATTTCAGTCAACATTTTATCATGTTGATTGAAATAAACAAACAAACAGGAAATATATGAATAGAATTTCTCATCAGGGGGTACCATTTTTTTTTTTTACATGTTTAATAAAACAGATTTTCACATGCAATACATTTAGTGCAAAAAATTGTTTTAGTGCATTTAAATAGTTATTACTCATACTTCTAATTGCCTTTTGAATTTTTATTATTTGCAATATAAATATGTTTTCAAATAATGTTTGCTCATTCGAAAGTCAATTTTGATGGAGAATTTAGACTATTTTGTCTAATTTCCAACTCTGTATTATTCATTACGGTTAAACATGAGAAAACAAAATATGACCACATACATCTGCTGTAGGTTCAGGTCACATTAAATTTCTCTCACATAAAGACCCATCTAATTCTTTTCCATGCCTCATGGTCTCAGATAAGCCAGCTCTTCTTTTAATGGTGCCTCTCCATGAAAAGAGTGATAATAGAAGCCAACCAGGCCAAAAGTTGAGCAAAAAAGAGAAATGATTAAGGAACCTTATTAAAAGCAACCTTGTAGATTCAGACGCATGATGGAGAGCACATTATGAGGCCTGATCCTTTTCAAATGACACCACGGTTTCCCGAACACGCCGAAAAACCTGATTAGGGTGACAAGCACTGAGTGATACTGCAAACCTGTTAATAACATGAAAATTAGAAGGGGCTCATGCAAAGAAAGGAGATTAATTTAGCTGGAGTCCATCTTGTGCAAATTGCGAAGTTGTGAATATGTTTTCAGATAATGAGCCTTCCTACTTGTCAGCTCACTTGTCATTTTCTGTAATTAATGTTAAGGAAGACTCCTTCCTGATGGTTCATATTACTCATGTACCAGGAAAATTTCTCCCCAGAAATAATTTACATTTATTATCATCAGTCTGTTTGTGTGGTTTATTTCACAGTGGAGTAATTTATTGCAGCACCATTTCGCTTGCCTTGATTAGTCACTCGTCAGACTGAGATGTAATTTTTTTTCCCTCATATGTCGGGTCCGTGAAAATTGAAAATGTTTTTGGCTCAGCATGGCACCTTCACAGCTCTACCTTGTATTCATTTTTTGAATTTTTGTTTGTGTTTCCTCTTTCATTCATGCCCGTCCTTTGCAGCACGACATACACAGATTTACTGTTCTCTGATACATGTAAACAACAAACATGCAAAAAAATAAACCGCTCATATGTAAAAGCATGTCAACAATAACAAATACGTTGACTTTCTGAATGGATTTTCTTTCTCCTCAGTAACAGACTTAGCTGAAACATAGGTTTTTGCTGCAGGAATCAGTCGAATAGTGTGAAGTTTTTACAGGTTGACAAAAGTTATATCTGTAATTAGATTTGAAAATTGTATAATTTATTTTGCAACATCTATATACAGTGATGAGAATATTGAAATCTCTAATTTGCTTTCCTTACACAAAGACATTTAATCCCCAGTGTCCACAGATACCAACTGAACAGATTCATCCTCTGTGGTGTGACCATAACTCAAAGAAATCTTCATTTAAGACAGATATTCAAATCAGCCTTTCTTGGCTACTAAAGCTTTGCTTTTCTTTGCACCAGTAAATTTATAATCCCACTTCTTAAATGTATTATTCATCCAAGCATGTAAATAATGCATGCCTCCTTCCACACTAAATTAACCCTTTACCTTACCGGGGTGTACAGGAGTCATTGTTTTGAAAGGCAATTATGTCATTTAATTAATGTTGTAATTAATACTGTAATTAGCTTTAACACCCTGCAACTGAGTGCCACTACTATGCTGTCTTAATTAAATAGATTGAACGGTTTCATATCTTTTTGCACTGTCACGTTGTTGGGTGTGGAGAAATGTGTAGTCCTATTTGCACATTTCAACTTTTAAGACAAACAAGGTGTAATGGTTCATACACAGATAATGTTTGTACTAAAAGCACAAGGAATGTTGCCAGCATTTTGTCTTTAAAGCTTCTCCTCACAAAGAAAATTGCTACTTTAAGACAACTGTTTCTAAACTACCCCTGTAAATCTTCTCTTCGTCATTCCCCGACTGGTCACAATTTGATACTCTATCACTGCGGGAGCCATTGGCTGCTAAAATTATGAAACAAAATAAATCTGATTCCACATTCTGCTTTCACACTAAAGGTAAGGCAGCTGTGCAGGCGTGTGTTTTATTGCTGCAGTACAGCAGTGAGAGCAGGCAGACAGCTAATCCGCTACTAGAGAGTTTTTATCCTTGCCCAAGCTGACAGTGATAGAAAGTGTTTTCTCCAAACTGGAAAAATAGTTGAGAGAGGATGAAATAGCAAAGAGGTCAGTGAATACTGAAGTGTTTCCAGTCGACTCAACTCCGCTGGCTGCAGGTCCGGCTTTGTATTCATGGGCTGTGAGCATCCGTACAGCTCATCTATTGTGCATGTGTATGTCAGGATCATTTTTGAAGCCAGACGCCTCGGCACTAGCAGGGAGCAATAAGGAGGAACTCCCTGCTTGTAAAATTAATTCCCCTTAGTATGTCAGAGTGTGGCTGAACACCCTGGGAGTTACTGAGGAGATATAAGCTGCTTTAATGTGCAGGGTTTATTTTTATTTTTTTCCCTGTGGGGGTTGCTGGCAATATGCTCTCTTTATATGTAAATAATGTTTTAACATCTGAAAAGCATAAACATTTTCAGTGATTTTTTTTCCCCTCACGTGTGCATCAGGAAAACAGTGTCTTTCTATTTAGTTGCAAGTGCTTCTATCAATGTCATAAGACCATTCATTGAACTAAGTGAGGAATCCATCAAAAGCTGACAGGAAGCTGTTGCCTAATGGCTGTTAGGCTGTAATATTCTTTAATATGATTTTTATTTGCCTTAATTTCATCTTCTTTTTTGCAGGTCCCAAATCAGTCGAGAGCTGCCGAACACCTGAGCACTGAGTACTGCAGATCACAAAGCTTTACACTTTTTGTCGATTTATCCTAGAAAAAAAGTGCATCTCTTAGTAAACTGGAATAAGAAGCACATTGTGTGACAGTTGCATTTCACTGCAGGGACTCATGAAGCAAATTAGGATGAGTATGTCTACAGTGGGTAGCGAAATGGCAGTTCATTCACATGAAGAGCCTCTGTGCCCTGTTTTTTTATCTCCTTGTACTCCCCCCCTGCATTTGGGGCCACCTTCATCATACACTCCAACACTCCAAATTAAAAATAGCTCAGCAGGTTTCAATTTTGTGCTGACACAAACCTAATTTTACACCCTCTTTCAGTAGTTTCCTCTGTTCTTACACTTCATATCCTTCGAAACAATCAACCGCGGCCCTGAAATTGCCTGAAACATAACAAAACAAATGAAATGGAAATTAATTTTTTGCAACAGGATTATCTAGCCGTGTGACTATTATCTTTTCCCGCTGTTTATCTGGAGCAAAAAGAGGAGATAATTTCACAATTAATGGCGGAGGATTCGGAACCCTACTGTAATCATTAGATGACACATCTTGAAGAAATAGCCCTTCATATTGCCTTACCCTGGGCTTCAATAATCTTGACCCTGGGTATTAATGGATGAGTTAATGGCCTGCAGAAATCCTTTAATTTATGCCAGGGTGAATTAAGAATAAGTAATGGATTCTGCTTTTCAAAATGTCCAGACAAGGCATTTCCGTTCAGCCTATCAGAGAAATCAAATTATCATATTATCTCTTTGAATGGGTCTTCTGAACCCATATTTCACAATATCTGATGGAAATAGTTTTGACATTCATTACATGACTCTTGCTTTATTGTGCCTTGCTAATACATGCAATGACAAAGGCAGATAATGATTTTCCAGCTGGCAATGAAGAGAATGGGTGTTTGGGGAAAAAAAGAAAAGAATCAGAAATGACAAATCAAACATTCAGTGTCCTAATGTAAATACAAATGTAATTATGGAAGTATAAATTGCTTTGACTCTCTGGAGAGAGGCCACTACCCTTTACCCCTTTTGTCACAACAAATTCACAGAAGAAGTGACACTTCTTTGTAATAATATCTTAATAAAAGACAACTGGACTTTTCATTAGATTTGTTAGCTTATTTTTGTGCTTTAGGAAACACATTTAATTGTACTTACCTTGAGTATTTTCATACATTTACTGTAATATGCATCAGTTCAGACATCTTATGGACTCTTATGGAAGATCTTTTCCTCAAAATTTCCAATTTTAACACTACCATGAGCTAAACAGTTCCAGGAGAAATGTTTACTTAGTGCCCTATAGGCAGCAGTTTTGATATTACCTGGGACTTGGTTCAGTATCTGCAGTTTCAAACATTTCTGATTTCTGATTATTTCTATCTTTCTGTGTCATCTCATATTTAATCCTCACAACAGGTCATTGTGTGAATTGTACCACAGGAATAGTTGTTATTGTGTGTAAACACACAGCCTCAAACACCACCATTCTTGTGTGCTTCAATCATCTGTGAAGAGACAGCGCACAGCTCAAACTACGGCGAACACAAGCATGTAAATGTACTATGAATAGATTTTCAGAATACAAAATCTATAAAATAATATAGACACACAAACAAAAAATCCTAGGTTGTTTAGGAATGGAGTACTATTGTTTGCTTGTTAGCTAGAAAGTGGCATAAGTGGCATGATACATGTCATTGAAACATTTCAGGATCCAGGTTTTTCTGGCAAGATTTTGCCCTTATTTAGATAATCCCTTCCATTGATTCACTGACAATGTAATTGCACATGCTTATACATGCTTCCTTTTCATGCATTTGGTGCTTTTACCATGTCATTTTCAATTACATGTTTTAGAATGACTGAAAATGAGGAAGATGTCAAGAAATTCCTGTTTACCATGGTAGTATATACATATATATATATGCACACAATTATAAGAAGTCCACTAATTAAACAACATATGACTTTGCACAATATCTACATGCTAGTTCAGAAGACTTGCTAGTATTTTTTTGTTGCTTTTTCATATTCATATGTAGCATAATTTGATCATATTCAGCTTCCGTCCATGTTCTCACCATACCTTTTTATGAGGTTTGATCATTTTGTGTTGATGAGACATTGCTGTTTTAATGCCCTCATTAACTTGTCAGATTACTTGATTTGTTTAAAGTTAAACATATACCAGATAAACTCATATATGCAACATCTTAGTTAGCTTTGATTAGAAATATGCATCTCTTAATTTGAGTATCTATTATACAATATAGGCTGCTGTATTGTATGTTTGCATGTCAGTGGTTCCCAAACTGGGGGTCATGAGATCATTCAAGGGGGTTGCAAGATAATTATGAAAAATATATAACCAACATTTAGCAATAAGATTTGGTCTTTTTTTTATATCATGGCTGTCATAATTAAACCATCAATGCATAGATAGATCTAAAATTAGCTTAATTTTGTAACACATTAATACATAAATCCACATTAAACCTTATCTATGAAGACTGGCAGTTTTCAAGCCTTATATTTAGAGGATCCTGCAGGATGATACATCTGATATCATACAAATAATCATTGTCATCGCGGGGGTCGCAAACACCAATCTATGTGGTCGTGGCTAAAAAAGTTTGGGGAACCCCTGCTCTATATGATAGTACTGTAAATGCTTTTCTGCTTTTTTTTTGTACTGTACACATAATTAAAATTTGCTGTTAGTATCTATCCCAGGGCTGCCTTAATAATATGATAGCTCAGTGTACTGTCATATAATTTAACTTTTACAGGTGCAGGTATGTATCTCCTCACACCTCCTCACCTCTGCTTGCTGTGGAAGATGGATTGAAGATGCTATCGGGGACCAAGTCTGCAATTTTATTGGATGATGTCATGCATGTGTCAAAAGTTTAATGCAAGGCATAAATACTGTCACCTGGAGTTGTTCTGCAATGGTGAAGTCATCCATACACTCAATAACAACATGTATCACTTTACTCCTAAGCTTGAACAACATGCTATAGTAAGTGGACCTGAGCCTCCTCAATCTCTAAACCCATCTGCACATGTGTGTACCAAACTCGCACCAAACTCTCCTGTCAAACAGCAACACAACACTGGCAGTTATTTGGGGCTTGTTTGTAATCTTTTTGGGCGCTTTGTCAGACAGGCACAGTGATATTAGTGTGAGTGCACAAAAGCCCCCGAGTGGTGTCACGCACAATTAATGTCCCCAGGTAGCAACTCCATTAGTCTTATGAACTCAAGTCGCAGTGGGGAATGCTAATGGTGGAGGTGCCGTAGGGCATTAGGAAGGAGCGCAGCCAAAGCTACCACTTTACCCTTCGATTTGACCAGTGTGCACCTCCGTCTCACTTTGGAGCCCTACAACCAACACCCCCAACCTCGTCACTTTAGTCAGACATACTGTCAGGTAACAAGCAGCCTCTGAAGAAAATCCACTGGCAATATGTGCCACTCTCTGACACAGCTGTGCTCCGTTCTGTTTTAATAATCCTTCACATGTCTCATGCATCTTATCCAAATGTCTCCAATTACAAAACAGCATTGTGTATTGTGTCACTAATAGACCCTTTGCAAGTCCATATTTGCAGTTTTATGTGAAAACACCCCTATGTGGTTAATCATTGTCAGCTTTCATAAATTCTGACTTCCATCTCAGCAGCCTCAAATCCCACATGGTCACATGACCTCCTCCACAGCAGATCCTGAGCCTGACCTTGCTGGTGTAGAGGCATAGAGCGGTTCATTTGATCTAACAGGCCTACAGCTGAGCTACACCCAGCGGTGAGGCCTGCCTGCCTTGGCTGCCTGCTCCCCTGTTCCATGCCCGCTCTAGCATGGATGTATTTAGGAAGCCTGGTGGCTACCTTTACATCACAGCTCAATAGCATCATGTTGCCTCCAAAACTACATGTCAATTCCATGTCACACAGTTCACAGAGCGAAAAAAGAGGTACAGGTGGTCTGTGATAAAGAGTGAACTGACAGAAAGCAGAGAGATGGAGAGAGAAAAGCTGGTAATTTTGGTAGAATGATCTCACATCTCCAAGCAAGCTCCATCCAGGCATGAAAAACGCGAGCCTGACATGACAGAGACTGCAAACAGCCAAAAGTCACTCTGAGCCTATTCACAGCCTTTATTACATTATCAATTACAGATTATAAATGTACTCCACACGGTTTGTTTCTCTGTGCCTTACTCCATCATGTTGTGCCGTCATCACTCAAACTGAGACCCACACGGGAAGGCCAGCGCGCTCAGGTTCCTAGGCGCCTTTTCACCGTTGCTGTGGAATGCAGTGGCTGTTTTATTGCTTGTGGCAGTAATTGCACTTACATTTGATGGTCTTTTGTTAGGATAAACCCCACCGCTGGCTCTATGTTAGCTTCTGCAGCCAGCGAGTAGAGTCAGAGAGCTCCTAAACGTGTCCCAACTTACTAACTTTAGGCCAAATGTATATCTTTTTACCCATACAGGCAAAAGGTTAAATCATTTTAAGACTTTAACAACTACATTAAAAGCATGCAGTGGTCATTTACTGGATGGATCAGAAAATGTCCACAGCTGTTTGAAGTTCACATCTTTGATTTTATGGCCTTCCTATGAATGAGCCAAGCAAGTGTTCATATTGATTTGCACATTAAATATATTAGTAATAAAACAACATCCTGCTGGAAAACAATTGTAAAATCAATAGTAATTGGAACCAAAATATTATGAGTTCTTGGTCTGCAGTCTTACTGTCTCTGTAACTGACCAGTGAAATCTTGTATGTTTGTGGGATAAATGTGATAAGTATTGATAGCAATGTCATATGAATGTATGGCTGTAATTCTGAGAACCTAAATATAAATTGAATAAACTCTGTAAAGATGGTCTTTGATGGAAAAATAGGAGGGTAACAAACCAAAGCCGAGCTGAACTTTATGAACTTGTGCAGAAATTGCTATTGATTTGCAAAAAAGAAAAGAAAAGTGAACCTTTGAAAGGTACTGTACGTACGTCTAGAAATAATATGGGATCAAATTTGATAGAAATCTGTGCAACCCAATGTAAACGTCACCAAGCATCCTGTTTTCAGCAATCGGTTCCCAAATGTAGACTCAGCCTGATGGTCACATGTGAGCTATGATATACAAGACAAGTAAGAAATAATAGTTTGGTAACACACCTAAGTGAATGAATATTGTTTATAAACATCCATTACAGCACAACCACCAGTCAAGCCTGAAATAGCAGATTTGATCTATTTACTTATCTATTTACAGACATGGCTAAATGCAGCTTATGTTGCTGCGTAATGACATTGCTCACCTGTGATGTTGTAACATGGCAATATACACGCACTTTAGAAAATTAAAGAGACATATAGAGTTTTTTGGTTTTTTTTAAATAAGGTTGTGGAAAAATCTAGCATATCCATTCCTCACTTACATCGAGGAAGATGACATTAGTCTGGTGACTCTCACTCAAGCGACCACAGGATTGAACACATGGTTAGAGCTAGAAAAACTTACATGGGTAAGTTTCACACCTTTTCAAATTCATGGTTCACCTTTTTGGTCCTGTGATGGACATTTTCCCACAGAAAACAACAGCATACACATAAGTTGTCTAGTCAGAATTTACAACTCTGAATTAAGACATAACATTTTGGACATGGGAACAAATTAAATATGTTATTATTGTATGGAGAGAAAATAGACTCAATATCATTGTGTGTGCGTAATACATGGTTTGTAAACCGTATAAACTAATT
>JAOXYM010000012.1:21804390-21817482 GCA_028567055.1 Leptatherina wallacei | reverse complement strand
GTGCTCTATTTAACCTGTGTTATGTCCCCCTTAATTTTCCTTGAGGTAGAAATGGGTCTGGGTCTTTATGGGTTAATATGATTTTGTTTCTCTTTATATTCTTTTATGTACTTTTAATGCTTCTTCTGCACCACACTATAATGCTTGTAATGTTTTATGTAAAACATTGTCTTGTATATGAAATGTGCAATATAAATAAACTTGCCTTGCCTTGCCTTAAACATGACAGATTAAATGTCTTTATCTCTATAGTAGGAATATATTTATTTTAACTTGTCACAAAAACACATGTTACACTGAGGCAAAGATGTTTTTTTATTGTTCTGAAAAATATTAGCTTGTCTTGCAGAGTGTAAATGATGATCTACTGTGTTAAGGATGATTATAGCCATGTAAAAGGTCCATTTTTTCCCAACTGGCTTTGAACATGTGCACATTTGGTAATGAATCACAAGATGTAGGACTGTTCAACAGTGATGTAACACCAACAAACAGAGCTAATAAATTCCTATCAGCAGTAAATATCAATAAGCCAAGCCTGTAATTTAGTCTCTGTGCGCTCTCTTTGTCACAAAAAAAAGGTCTTAACAGTTAAAAGCAACATTGTAACTCAGCCTTTGATATTGTGTCAGTTTCCTTTAAACAGTCATCTCATGAGTCCAAAGTAATGAGGAGCAAAACAGTTGAATACATGTGTCGGTTATAGCTGCTGTAACACTTAAGAAAAGGGAGCTGATCTTCCTCCTGAGGACAGTAACATTTGAAGCCATCTTGTGTGGTGTGGCCCATAAAAAGTGACATGGTGGTAAAATAAATCACTCCCCCGACCCCTGGACCCCCCACACTCCCTACCCTCCTCCTTCAGTCTAAGCCATGTGGTCATCAGAGGGCTGCAAAAGCTCATCAGTAAGAACTTGAGAATCCTCCCAGGAGCTGTTCTGGGGTCAGCTCGGCCTCTCCACTCCATAAACAGCTCCCATCGCAGTCAGGTTCATCACTAACCGTCCCCCCCACTCTTTTACTCACTGTCCATCCTCTCCTTTTCTGTAACACCCAATAGCAGACGTTTCCTATAAATCATTTGACCCCTCCTCTTGCCTCTTGTCTAGAAAACCCCTGTCTGTCCCCGACTTGGCCCGAGATGATGCGTTCTGCTGAAGTCACTTATATAAAAAGATCGCAGTGGGAGACATAATGTGTTAAAGTAATAAGATGGTCTCGAGCAGGTCACGGCCCCTTTCCCTGCTCCAGTGCTCCTGTGGAGGCTCTTTGAGTTAATGGGCTGTGGTCAGTGCACTGGTGAGTCATAAAGGCTGCCCTCTGAAACTACAGGTCCATTCAGAACAGGGAATCCTCCAAAAGTCGCTAACTGGCCCATCTAGATAACAGCACAGCCAGCACTATTTCTGCAGAGCATCTGACAGACCGAGGACCTGTAAATCTCCTGTATTTATCATCTCGTCTTGTAAGGATGTGCAAGTCTCTGCTGATGCCATCCTCACACAACTGTCCTTCAGCCTCAACTCAAAGCTTGATTTCACTGTTTGTCCATTGAAATACATGAACACAACTTCCTCCCCAGGCGCTCTCAGCTTCTCTACTAATTTGACTGGGATCCAAGCCATGGAAGACATGTTTCCCATTTCTTTCTTAAAATAATGCATGCAGAAACCAGGATTACTAATTAATTCAATTGAATTATCTAAATCAGAAAGCTGTAACAGATTATCTTATTGCATTTCAGCAGCAGGTTATTTTTGTGATGGCTTGTGTGACTTCACTCAGCTGTGTAGGTTTGCTGAATGGATGGAGTGACCGTTAATGAATGTAGCTTAGGGGATTAATGAGAAGAAGCAGGGGACGTGTCATGGAGAAGTGTTCTGGCATCATGACGACGCTGCAGCCCCCATCTTTGTCTCCACTTACAGTGATTACATTTGAGCCCATGTCATGTGCTATAAGTGGTTTTATGAAATTGTATTAAATGCTATTGTTTATGCCTCTCTTTTCACTTCCTCATTGGTCTGCCACTGTCTTTCTGTTGCCTGCCTTTATTACGCTCCATTTGAATCTCACTTCAGGTTTCATCATCAAGGCGTTAGCATGCTAAGCCAAATTAACCAATTTTTCCTCATGCCAGCTTTGTGGAACCTCATATTTTTTGCCTGCTGAATCCTTTTGCTTGTGGGTAATTAATTTGTATGGTTCTCTGTTAGTAACAACAGGAGGGAATAACACATCAGTAACCCATTTGCTGAAGCAAGTTGATTTACAACAAGTAAAACTTATGTTGTAAAGTTTTGGTTTATTTAATCATACAAAGAAATTCAAATGTTGATTTGCTCTTTTCAAGAGTTACAGCACATGGAAAATTTGACTTCTACCAATACTTTTAAATATGTGCTTCATGTAATATAATAGCAAGCAAACATATATAGCTCAGCTCTGTTCAAAGATCTCACTGTTTCATTAAAAATGTTAAATGCTAAGCCCAATCTTTTTAAACAATGCATATAGCAAAAAACCTAATCCATGACAGAATATACCTTTTTCAGAAAGATGAGTTTTTTGTTTTATCAATCAACTTGAAAATAATTATATCTTCTATAGCAATAAATCAGTAAAATGATGTTAAATATACTGAAGGTTGTATCAACCATTTTAAGCCTGATGAGTACAGGCTGAAAAAATGTAAGCATAATCATGTATTATTGAAATATTAAAAAACAGGATATTAATGGATTTTTTTCCAACTATTGCTCAGTTTATATACACTAATGTTTGCAAAACAAGGCCACAGGCATGCACCTGATCAAATAAAACCTCCAGGTGAGTCTGAAGGTTGGTCAGTGGCGTCATTAACCATGGGGTTAAAAAAAAACAAATCATCATAACAAAAAGCCACTATTGTAGAAAATGCTCATTATTAAAATAAATGTACCGATAATCCATGCCCCACCGCTGCTCCATGCTGGAGGTGTGCCTACAAAGCTGCTCTGTAAGCCAAAGGAGTAGCTTCCTCCAGGAGGCCACATTCAATAGGTGGTTTTTGGAGTCTCAGAGGACTGAACGGATCTAGTGACGGTGTTTTCATGTGCATGTGAAGAGTCCATCCCACTAATGGTGTTAGGGAGATCAGCAATAGAATTAAATCCCATCTTGACTGCAACTTTTATTCTTGAACAATGAAATGAATGAAAAATGTATTTATTTATTTTTCCCTCGAGTGAAATTATAATCTTGGGGTACAATCTGCTAGCTATATCTTGCAATTTATCTTAAAATAAGAAAAAAAAGCTGAGTAAATTACCAAAATTCATTTGAAAAAAAAAACTGTCAAAAACATGATCGTAGTTTTATTATGGTATTTTGATTGAAGGTACAGTGTGTAACTAATTTGGGTTTTATTAGAAAAAATCAAATATCGCTTTCATAAATACGTATTTTACCGAAGTCTAATCACAATCGTGTGCAAATGAAAGCGTTCTTGTAGCTTAGAATGAATTATTTATAAATACATATGTGGCGGTGCACCCAACCGAAGGCTACCATGTTGCATCGCCATATTTGAATACGGTAGCTGAAAGGGGACACTCTTGTTAGCCTTACACGTTTCAGCTTTGAATCCCTGTGTGTTGTCGGGGGAGGAGTAACAAGCAAAGACGACTGTGGATCATTAAACTTGCTGTTTTCCATTTAAATGGATGGACACCCATACTCTTTGCTCCGCCAGAGGGAAGAAAAACAGTCAAGAAAAGAAAAAGAAATAGTAACCGGGAGAAAACTCAAGTGTTTATTTTTTCAGCTTCTGTGTCTGTTTTTGTTAATGAAAAAGCTGTATGAACTCACTGCAAACATTTTTGCAGACAACAACCAGAGATAGAAAAACAGCAAGAGTTTAAGCTACCACATAAACGTACAACTTAGATAAAGATAAAATATGCTGTAACCATTTGGAGTATTGCTTGAAAGCTGTACAGTGTGTTAATATTATCTTAACACTTTGTTTTTGCTGTGCATACACTGGGACAAGGAATGAAATGTATAATGAATGCTGTGCTAATAAGATTAAAAGTGTCTCATCCTGATTACGTACAGTGGCAAAAAACATAATTAGCAAATTAGGTAGCATTAGCATACCCTGTACACCTTCTTTCTTCATCAATAAATGCTGTTTTTCACTTATCTATTTAGTTGTACACACATGCCTTTGAGATTTCTCTTTATAATCAGTCCTATGTCTGTGTGACTGTAGAGGCATATACAAAGAGCTCACTAGACAGAAAGACTGCCTCCCCCCAGTGTGGCTATAATAACCTGCTAGTGTTGAAACAGACTCTCTGAGAGATATCCTTGAGTCTCACCTCCATCTCTCTAACAGGTCACACTGAGATCCAGGAGATAGTGAGCTATAGTTAAGGTCCAGATCTGCTATCTGGACTTGAATGATGGAGGAAACCATGTGGCGACATGTTTATTGTCACCCAGATGGTCCACAATGCAGTGTCTCGGTGAACCACTTCGGTTCCTAATATAATTCATGGGGTGGCACCATTGTGGGGTGACTGATAAGGCCTTCACTTTGCCCTGCGCTGGTCACTTGTCTCAAGGAGACTCCAAAGAAACTTCACTCTGTACAAATGGTGGCCAAAATATCTAATCCCACCAAGGGTTGCACTTTAGTGCTAAAACTTGTAGCGAGGTTACAGAGCTGGGAAAGGCCATTTATAATCAGAGAATTCTCTCTTCACCATTTGGCTCCTTTGAGGAAACTTTATTTGAAGAGAAAAAAACAACTTCTTGTGAGAAAGCAGTGCAAGAATTGTAGAGTAGATGAGAGAGGCTGCAACATATCAGTACAAGCCCACTCCGGGAGAGACTCATAGGCAGATGTGGTTGTCCACATAAAATTAGGCCTCCAGAGACGTTTTGCCTTGGCATGTCAGAACATTTTGGCACCTTCAGCTTGAAGAATTTTCCTCCTCAGCAAAAAGGCTAAGAAAATGTTATTCCTACAAATTATGAAACTCTGGTGCATTTGGTGGCATTTTGATCGCGAAGGACACCATCAAACACACATTTCAGAGGGGAAGGTTAAATGGAACCAAATGCACAGCTGTCCCAGAAGGGAGCAAACTGGTCACTGATGAGTGAGATCAGAGGACGTTGGCTTGGTGCTGTGTTGACTCCTCAAATCTGTTTCTCATCAAACAAATGTGCCTCAGATTCTCCAGAGAGATGTTTTCAGGCAAGGAAAATATGTATAACTACATGAAGATATTTACATATCTGTTCACCATTATCACAGTCTGTTATCATTACATGACGCAATTATTGTTACATGATGCTGCTTGTTTGTTTTTTTTAAATAATCAAACATATTTATTACTTTGCAAAATTGCAGCACTAAATATCTAACAAATAATCAACACAATGCTAGTTGTATTTTGGTCATGATACAACATTGTTTATGATAATTTTCATATATTATAAACACGTAAAAAAGACAAAGCTGGACTGTTACTTGTTCAGCCCTACAGCCATTTGATCTATATAATAATAGCAGGTCAGGAGTATCCTACATGAAGGAATCACTGGCAACAGACAGTATGTGTGTGAATGTATGAAGCCCCTCATTGTTTTGTCAAATAGTATAGCTCATAAATATTAATATTATCCAAGTTTTTCTTTGAGCACCTTTTCAACCTTTCACTCTCACATTCTGATTGCTTTTATGCTTTTGCTGCGTTAACAAAACACACTGAGCGGGAAAACAGGAAAACCTGTATGATGCAATGCAATGCAACACAGCAGTCCTGCAATATTATTTTTTAACCTAATAGCTTGTGTGTTTACTTCCCTCTGTGATGGAGTATTTTGTAATTAAAAGGCATTGTTTAGCAGTTTTATGCTCATTTGAAGAAAAAAGGACCAGACTTGACCCAATCAGGAAATTTAAATGTTTTTAAATGAAAATTAATGATTAAATAGAATTAAATAAAAAATGCACCGGATTATCTTTAATTTTATAAAATTTTTAGCCTTTGTTGTCACCCTGTTTCTTACGGTTTCAGTACATTGTCACTTCCAGATCTGAATAGAGGAACCTTTTCAGAAAGTGCATCTTGCAGGTTAACAGTCCAAGTCACTTAACATGCTGGAACATTTAACAAGAACATTTTTTTAAAACAAATGTCCATGTTTTTTATGTACTACAATACCATTCTGATTCGTGAATGAGAGCCACCAAACTGGGATGACTGACAATAAGAAATATGGATCCAAGTTGGAATTTTGATGCTGAAGATATATATATATATATATACAGACCACAGGCTTAAATATGGCATCTGTAAGGAAAAATAATTAGTAATAGGTGACAATAAGACCTAGAATAGAGAGTGGCTGGTAGAAATATCATCCATGAGAAGCAAAATATTAAAACTGAGCTGGTGTGCTGTGGAGCTGGTTTAATTATTGTTTTTTTTGAGTACCGTAAAATTTGTCAAATTCTGATGATTATTTACTCCTGGAGCACCAAACTGATCATGAAACAGAATCTGATGCCCAAGGGCACAGGGTGTAACAAAGCATAGTGTTTTAGGGGAAAGGAGGGGAAATCTGAGAGAAATGAAAGACAAACTTTTAATCTAGACAGCAACACAGCACACTGTTCCCTTATCTGTCGAGCTGTGTTTCAGGCCCTGAAATTCAGGGCTCCATTGCTGTCATCCTGTCATTCAAGTCTTGTGCACTGCTGTCCTGGAAGCCTAATTCCAATGGAGATATACTCTATAAATTACCTCATGGAAGTAACTGCTATAACTGGTTTCAATTTCATACGATTTTGGCTTCTAGACCATCTGGAAGTCTATATGATGATAATGTATATAACCTTCTAGTTTAAAGTGAACACCACACATGGTGAAGTTTGTTGTTACAGAAGCCTCATCTGTTCACCTGCACAAAGTAAACCCAGGCATGGTACTTCAAGTTTGTGCAGTAATTAAAAATTCATGGTCATTGAATTCCAACAAAGACTATGAAAGTTTATTTTAGCTTAAAACATACAAAGAAACTCTCAATTTCTTAACTGTTATGCAGCATTGGAGCAGAGAACCCTTCTCCATGTAAAAAAATATAAAAGATGTTATGGTTGAGCTAAATACAGAAGTAAGTTTTACTTAGACTTAAAATCTAAAACCTTTTTTTTAAACTTCAGATTATATCTGAAATAAACATGTAAACAAGGTGTCTATAACATGAAAAGGTTGCTGTTATAGTACCAAACAACCAGAGGAGCTATGTTCAGCTTCCCTGTTTTTCTATGCAGCAGAAAAACCAGATGACAAATCAAATGCATTTTGAGCAACAAAAACTGTGTTCATGCAATGAAAATTCAAAAGGCACTTATAAATGAACTTCAAATCCACACCAGCGGCCAGGGCTTATTTTTCAGTAAGACCAATAGTTGGAGCTCTGCCTATCGAAGCAGCATCTTTATTCGGATGGAAAATGAATCCTCAAGGAACACGGCCAGGCGCTTTATTGTGTATGCAGTGTGTGGCCAAGTTCAAATTGGCAATCAATTATCCAATTAAGACTGACAGAAATGCACATCAGGAATTCCAGCCCATCAGTCCAAGCTTCTGATTGGAGCACGATTAGAGGGACTTAATTAAACCCTAGGTGCTGGGTGTTTAAACATCATTTGTGCAGCGTCGGAGGGCTTGGAAAATATAAATCTGGACTCAGCACACCAAGTCTCAGTTACAGGCCAGGAAAGACATGAAAACCTCTGAAAATGTTCTTCTGACCCCATCCTGCATTTTACCATGTTGGTTATCCAAAGGGTGCAAGGACCATGGAACTGTTACATTAAAATACATGCCCTTGGGAAGATATGAAGAAAGAGATAAATATTTGTGAAAATTGCACAGTACAATGCAATAACAATAGAGGCCATGATATTGTGCCACATTAGTCTTAAAACCATTCCCACGGTTTAACAGGTTTTGAATAATTCAAGGACATACCACACCATGGAGAGCCATATAAATGTGATGTGTGGAATTAAATGTAGCTTGCTTTTGAGATTCTTAGGGGTATTTTCTTACTTGGCCAACCTTTCCTTCTCCTGTGTGGTTGTTTAGTGCCTGTATTGATTTCTGAGCTGTTTCTTCCTGCTATGTCAGACAGTGTGAAATAGAAGGCACTGCATTTTAATATTGGGTTGTGAATTAATCATTTTTCCTGATAGCAAAGCTCAGCTCTGTCCCTGTAGGAGAACACCTTATCACAGCAAATAGGATTCAAAGGGAGAGGAGCAGTATAATCCACAGCTAATTGGATAAAATGGCTGTGCTCTCTCCTTGCTTGCAGGGGCTAGCCTCCATGCAGCCCCCTCCACAGGGATCTTGAAGCCACCGAAGAGGTTATTACAGTTTGTCCTAAGGGAGCATTAATACCTTAGCCCTTGTTCAGACATGCAAATAATCTAATTCAAGGTCTAGCTAATTAACAACTTAGCTACAGTAAAGATAAAGAGGCTCAATAATAAGCCTGAGATTTTTGTAGGGGAGGGCAATGTACCACCTACCACAGATACAACAATGTCACAAAAATACAGGACGTGGACAAAAAGAATCTGCAAACAACCTTGTGTTATAATGAAAAAGAGGGCTTTAAGCAAAACAGAGAACAATTAATATTATGGGCTCATGTAAAACTGGCCATTTAAGGGAATGTAAGGGATTACTAAGGGAGCATGTAGTCAACTTTTTTTTAGGTAAATGGTGGTGTTTAAAGATGAAAGATTTGGTCTCCATAGTACACATTTGTCCTCATCCTGTAATGGCTTGCATCCTAATGTTTTTCTGCATATGTTCAAAGAATTAAAATGTCACATAAAACTTGGTTGACAAGAGAAATTGCTGGATTGTTTTTCTGATGGCTATGTTAGCATAATTATCCCAATAATGTGATGGTTTAAAGTCTTTATGAACTTTTAGTATCAGAGACTAAATTTACCTAGTCAATTAATAATGTTGAAGTTATAGGGAGAGAATAACAACCCTAAAATAAAATAAAGAAACATTTGACAAAATAGAACAAAATAAAATCAAGATGAAAACAAAACACAAAGGACAACATTTTGGAAAAATATAAAAAAAGATTTCAGGAGGCACAAATAGCAAAACATAAACACATTTCTGAATAGGCAACAAAGAAATAAAAAACACTATAACAAGACCAAAAGCCCAACATTTCATAGTAGAAAAAAACCTTTGAAAACACACATTAGAACAATACAAGGGACACAAAAAAATTTAAGAAAAACAAACAAAGAACAGTGACAGAAAACATACAAAATTTCATAAAACAGACAAACCAAAATATATTGC
Organism: Leptatherina wallacei; assembly: GCA_028567055.1. Classification (NCBI taxonomy): domain Eukaryota; kingdom Metazoa; phylum Chordata; class Actinopteri; order Atheriniformes; family Atherinidae; genus Leptatherina; species Leptatherina wallacei. Next base: position 21,808,078 of record JAOXYM010000012.1, on the reverse strand, counting down.
ATTTTTCTGAAATATTGGATTATTTTCCTTTTGCTCTGTCTTTTGAGGAATTGCTTTTTTTACTGTGAATTTGTTAGATCTGAATTTGAATTAAACTTCATATTTTTTTTTTGGTTTCTAGTTTGGTGTTGTGTTTTTCAGCTCAGGGCAGCAGTAGGACACAGCAACACAAAGAACATATAGTGAAGACAGATGAAATAAATGAACAACATGATTTTGAGTTCTCTTCTCCACCACATGACTTCCTCACAGTCAGAATAACATAGAGAAATGTACAATAAAACTGAAATAATGTTGCTGTGTCACAAAACAAAATAGTGATTTTTCTTTCATAATAACTGGTCCCCCTTTCCTATCTATAATTCAACGCAGCTCATAATTTGTGTTCATTGAATAAAGTTGCAGTTTTGTATCAGACCTGGCTGTTAACCCCTTGGATTCACATGTCAATATGTAAATGTAATATGCATACTTTTTTTTCTTTTCCAGTAGGCAATCAGATAGATATGTCAACATTTTTTTGACACTTAGCATGCTTGAATGTAATAAGAGTTTCTCCTTGAGTGCCCATGCAGCATACTGTGGGTACTTATTTGAATAGCTTCTGTAAGCTGTTGTTTCATAATAAGTAACAGAAAAATGGAACATGTTTTAAGGCATCTCTGGCTTTTCCAGGGTAAAATGTTAATCCAGCTTTAGCAAGGTTACATGGTCAAGGTTGCCAAATTACCGACAAGCACTAATCACCCTGCCTTGGAGCGAGTCTGGCTCAGAAGCAAGTACTGTGGAACATTGCGCTCAGCCCCCGCTGAAATGCCTCACGTCACATCTCTGCGACTTTCTTCTGTATGAAACTGGGATTTACATCATCAATTTACAACTGCTAATACCAAATAACTTTTCCTTAAATACACAAAATTTTGAAACACCTCAGACTTACACATCAGACTTACAAAAAAATTAAGATCGCTGACCTTTAGAAAAGACAACTTTCCCATCATGAGAGCATCAGCATCAATAAACCCAAAAAGCATGTCAGACAAGGAAACATGCACGTATCTGTTTCTTTGTTTGGACTTTTTGTAAATGAACCATAAAAGAAATCTTTAAAAACCCACTCAACTAGAATAAAATGATTGACATTTGGAAACAAACAAAAAAAAATAGCTATTTCTCAGAGAAACAGTTAATAAAGATCAACCTGATTTGTATCAAATTTTTGCTATTCCTACTTTGTGGATTTAGTCAAGTGTACAAAAATATACTATAATGCATGTCCTGTACTTGCATCACAAGTTCAGCAGCAGATGGATTTATATCAGTGTATGAGAACATGTGTGTACGTGCCATGTCTCATCTGTGGGATGTCCATACAATGTTCCTAACCAATGATAAGGTTTGCTATTTGTTTATTATGTTGTTAACATACCCAGCTGTTCCTTGTTCAAGAGTTCAAGAGTGATCAATATGTTACTTGAAGTTTTTTTTTTGCCTTAATGTTTTGAGTCACTGCTGCCCTTAACTCATTGCCATTGCCAAAGACGCCAAATGGCGTCGTTGGCAATGGCAATGGCAATGGCAATGGCTCTGAAAATGGCTGGCAGTCAATGAGTTAATAATCTGTGGGGTTCCAACTATGTATTAAAAAAGCAAAACAAAAAAAATCTGCACTTGTTCAAGTAATGTTTTCAAACAAACAGATTTTTTTAGCCCATATTTAAAGATGCATACCTTATGTGGAATCTACTGAGCTTGGAGTAATGTTACTGTCACTGTCACGGGGAAGCCACAAATTATTAAAGATGTTTCACTCATTTCAAAGAATGTTGTCCATCTTGGAAACCAGTACTTCAGTTCTTGAATTGTCGTCCAAAAGCAAGACTAAACTCAACAATATTCTGAAGTAAAACTCATCTCTTGGACCCCTTCAGTGACCACTTTTTTAAAGATTTAGTCATCAATTGTTATCATGAGATGATGCTTTTAAAGAAAATTTTCATAATTTGCTTTTTCCACCATAGAATGTTTTGCTTAGTGATATGTCTTTTAGTTCCTTTTATTGAAGCAAGTATAATTACAAAGGGTTAATGAAAGTATAACATAAAATATGGTATACCAAGTGTTGAAGCTCAATCACTCTTTTTAATAGCTTTGTTGCGGCCAGAAAATCAAGTATTCATGAAGATTGAAGAAGATGATCTAGTGAACTTCAATTTAATTGGTGCAAATTAAAACAATCCATCTTTTGCAGCTGTCTGTCTATCTGCTATCACCACTTCATTGCTCGTCTTGCACCTTGATTACAATTATCTTTTAATAGCAAAACTTGTCAGCAATTTCTCTCCCTTCTGATTTACATCCTGGCCCAACACAGCGTCGTTCCACTCATATAATTCATGTTTTAGCGTAATGCAGAGCAAGCCTCTGCTGGGCAGATGCAAGATGTATTGACACCCTCACCTCATATGTGCTGCGTGCTATGACATATGGCAAACTGTCTCTGTAGTACAAGCTGCAATCCTTTCCCCATTCATACAAAAAAAACTGCATGTTTGCATGCGCAGAGTTTGGTCCCGATAGGCTGAAGAGCATCAATTGATTGTGAAATAAATGCATATGCAGACACTATTTTTTGCAGTGTCCAGTAATGGTTCCAGGCAATTAGACCGAAAGATGACACTCTGACTTTAATTTGGGACAAAGTGATCTCTCTCTTGCCTCTTTTATCCTCCCCTGCCTCTCACCTGATATGCTGAGCTAAGGCCTTCTCAGAGATACATCACTGTAGTCTTGTTTTATCATAAAATAGGATCTTGCCATTTCCTTGCAATAACTGGAAGTTGAAATGCTCATCTTAAATGACTTAAGATTTTATAGATGACAGTGGGGTTGCTGCTTTGGGACTGGACGGCATCAATGACTGTTGAGCTAAGCAGAACGTACAGCCAAGTCATTGTAGTAAAGCATTACAATTTTATGTTTCAATAAATATGTGCCATCTTAATGTTTCTGAACCACAAGGCACATGTTCTTTATTTAAAGCCAGTAGATTGGCCTCTTATTTTAAGCAATGTTTTCTTCCAATCTTCTGTCTCTTTACATTGAATTAAAAAAATATATTTATAACAACATACCTGAGAGGTGGCAACCTATAAGTGCAAAATGTTTTGAGTTTTGACAAAAAAATAAAAAATGGGCATCTTGATTATATCAGTGAATGGTTGTAAAGCTCTGCAATTGATATAAGTTGTCTAACCTTCCTGTCGTGTTCGGGTCAAATCTGACCAATTTACAACTTAAAACACTCATAAATATTGTGTTTCACATCTTATTACCACAAGACTTTATGATATCCTCCCCACTGTACACTTGAACATATAAAAGTGATTATTACCACATTCATTAAGTTTTGAGTGTTTTACTCAACTTTGTTGTGGTGTTCCCGGTCAAAAGTGACCGCCATGGGAAATTAATGGGTATCCACATTATATTCATTCATCAGATAAGAAAACATCCCACTACCCAACACACACACACACTCACTTGAGACACACACACACACACATTTTAGACTGAACAATGTCTTTTGTGGGTAAACATCTCTTTCCCACGCTGATGTGCTATCCTTCCACATGAACCACCTTCATGATGAAACAATGTATCATAACTTCACACAGACTAGACAGGT
>JAOXYM010000012.1:21784053-21804290 GCA_028567055.1 Leptatherina wallacei | reverse complement strand
AGAGTTGGAGATCGCGGCCCGATGAAGCCAACAGGACCACATCATCCGCAAAAAGCAGAGACCCGATCCTGAGGTCAAGGTGGTTAATGCCACCTTGGCATATAGATGCCTATATATATATATATATATATATACATATATATATATAAAAATGTAGAAAAGGCACCTCAGGAGACGATCCAGTCCAAGAGTGGAGACTTGGTCTGGTCTTCATCAGAGGGATGAAGACCAGACCAAGGTCTAACAAGGACAAGGGCAGAAAAGGAAGCGCTGTGCCCCTCGAGACAACAAAACCAGCCTAAGATGCTGCAAATGTGATGCCTATGTTTGCAAGGCCCACTCTGACATGAGTGTCAAATGCCTCTCATGTGAACCAATTCACATGCACACAAACTCTTTTACATTATATGTTCATTTCGGAATACATTTTCAGTACCCATTTGTGTATTTTTCATGCCAACCACTACTCTGAGACATTGTTCACAACTAAAAAGAGTGTTAGATAAAACAATTAGTGGGGATGATTGGCTTTTGTTTTAATTTAAGAGCAGTTAAAACGGACCGGTCAAATTTGACCAGGAACACTAAAGTAAGGGGTGGGGCATGAACACGACAGGAGGGCTAACACAGATTTTCTTTCATGTTTGGTTCTGGTTGTACCAAAGCAAGGTTCCTTTCAACATTTATGTGCATGGGCACCACTTAAAGCAATTGTGACAACTGAAAAGGCCAAATAATTAGGGCAATTTTTCCTTCATACCAGAACTGGTATAGGGTGTGACCATGCTGCAGCAGTGACACAGACCATTTGAAGATAGGTATGGGTGTTTGAAATCAGTCAAAAGGTGACCCTCCATTTAAAAAAACATGAAGGCTTTTAAATGGTTATTTTCTCCCGAAAACCATCATCTTTTCTTTACCCTAGACAAGTAGTCTTAACCTTGCCTTAACGCTTGAATGTTTTTTTGCTCTACAGAGACAAAAAAACTTGTGCATGTTGTAAAAACTTTTTTGTAGCCAAATTATAAAGCCTACATTTGTGCTTCTAAGAAACAAAAATTGGATTGGAAGATAAAACGTCTGCTAGTTCTAAGCAAACCATGACCTGAAACACCTAGAAAGTGATGTGTGTGGTGCACTTAAATATATTTCTGCATTAGTCTGCAAGGTTCAACTAAGTCTTTTGTTGATGTCAAAACAACCCTCATTGGTTAAAAAACATAAATAAATCAAATAAAAAATAAATAAATCTAATATTTGTATAACTCTTTCTTTAAAAGTATCAGCAACAGACCCATTGTTGCAGCAATTAAATAAATCCAAGCCAAGAGTTTCAGCATTTAAAATTGCCAGACATTACAGCAAATGAGCCATGCATGAACAATTATCAACACAGGAGTGGAGGAAAAAATAGAGCAAATATACAACTTCATATCAAGATATGTGATCAATGGGAGAAAAACCTTTGCACTCTAACATTTTATTGCCAATAATTATTCACTTACGAGGGGTAATAGATGCATTATGCTGCTAGAATTTCTCATAAACAAGACAATTAAAAAGCTACTTTAGGGAGCTAAAATAGGAGGCTAAAGGGGGTTGGTGGGTGGAATACTAAATATGCTGCTTTTTTTTTTTTTACAACTGACTGTGATTTTATTGGTAACTCTCACACTGAATCTAAGTGTCCCCTTTGCTTGAACAAGAAAAAGAAAAAAAAGAATCTATCTACGCTTTAGGGAATTGTTCAGCCATTTCCACCATGCCCCAAATAAACATGGATGTTCTCCATCCATCAGGTGACTACATGGAGAGCTGACCTGTCATAAATTCACTCTGTGGGGATGATGACAGGGCCGGAGCCAATCTTCATGAAAGAAAAAAAAAATGGCACAAGGTTCCCATCCCCCCATTCCCTGAGCCCCCTTCCAACCCCAGCTCACCCTTTACCCTCACAACTGGAGCACCTTCGCTCCCTATCATCCTGCCTACCTCTCTGTCTCTATACCTACCAGGCTTCCTCTCTCTCTCTCTCCCCCTTTTCTCTCCATGGGTAAGCAGGTAATCATGAGCTGTCACAGAAAGGTGACCCATTAATGTGATGGATACGGTGTGAAAAACAAATGGTGTGAAACGTGTGGATTGCTGTCCTTACTGCACCTTGGCCTTTTGTTCTGTCATATCAATATCCACACAGGGCCTCATTACACCGCTGCACTACACAATGAGTGGAGCGCCAGGGTCAAGACTGCGCCACGCTCCCTTTGACTGGCTCCGACTGGGCTTTTCAGCTCAACCTCAGCCCAGAGGACTTCCAGGTAAACAGGAAGAGGGGCAGCCTCTGGAGCCAGAAACAGAGCACATCATCCCAGACTAAATAAGCAACCCCCCCCCCCACAAACGCACGCACGCACACACACACACACACACACACACACACACACACACACACACACACACACACAGCAGCTCTGTATCCATCAGGGAGGCCTGACTCTGTTTACAGACAAAACTGACACGAGTCACATGGAAAAATTATTGATCTTTGCTCTGTGCATGAAATGGTCTTTTTGTCAAATTTCAACTGTTTTTTATACCACTTTTGATCTTAGCAAGTTAAACTTTACATTCCGTTTGCCACTCTAGGCATCATTGTTGAAAAGTTACAAGCTATGCCTAAGTTATGTCTACAAGGTCAAAAATATCTCTTTATGAATTCATGTTAGCGCTGTCGATGTCTTACTGAGTTTTTTTTTTTCTTACCTGCAAATGTTCAGATTCCTTGGCTATAGATCACATTTTCCCCAGACAATGGCAGCTCACATAGAGATAATTGATACTCTACATTGCCAGACTGTGTGTGAACAGCAGCAAAAGAATCAATAAGCAGGACTTATATGAATGTGTATGGGCTTCTAAATTGCTTCAGGCATACTGTAAGATGGGCACTTAGACTTTCAAAGAGCAATATGGTCAGTCAAGGTCAGGAGGGGAAGCAGTGAGAAGCTATGAGAGTCCAGGGCTAACCCTGCACTTTCCATTACGCTTCACTGCTGTCTGGTCAAGCACTTATTAAAGACTGGGGTTAACTCAGCTGCCAGGACCTGTGATCTGCTAAGTTACAGCTAATCACTAATTAAGAAATATCATGGATAACAATCAGTTGGTTTTATGTGCTGGATTCAGTCTTATATGGGAATATTGTAAAGCTGAAGGAGTCTCTATTAGAGTTGGGATATCCTGGATGCAGGTCAGTCTAGTTGCACTCTGGTCATTGCATGTTCTTATCTTATGAACCAAAATATTCTCCTTTAAAATACAATATACTATGAATTATTAATGGTTTCCTTGCCATTTTGTACAGTAGAAGCAAAATCCACTTAACTGGATAGGGGATGTCGATGCACACTCTGTTTCCCCTGAGGTCTACAGTGGTGGTCTAGTGGACACCTCAGATGAAACGCTGGAGACTCTATTAAGGACAGTGGTTATGGGCCACAGACTAATCTAGTATGACAAACTGGAGGTGTCCTCTTATTTCCAGACCCAGTGATGAATCGAGGTCTGTAGCCTCTCATGCTGTCATGTCAGAGTGGAGCTGAAACAGATTGAGTGGAAGCAGACAGTAAATTGATGTTCAGGGCTTCTTCCCTCTCCTCTAAAACCCACAGAATCAGTCCATTAGCCTCATCATTTTACAAAAATAGCTTCCCCAAACATTCAAACCTCAAATACATCCATAGGCTAAGGCATGTAAACTATAGTCTATAGTCTATTTTTTTGTGTTGCTTTTCTTTAAAAAAAAATAGAACAAAGCTATGGAACAAATCACTGGATGTTATGAAATCTTAATGTTTCCCTTCTTAATGCACGTCCCTCCATTTTGCCATTTGTTTATGTGTTTAGGAGCTGATTGTTCAGCTCTGGTTAAGTGCACAAGAAAGAGAGTTGCAGTGAGGCTCAAACATTAGTGGAGCAGCTTGAAATTTTAGAAAATGCCTCAATGAAAGATAATCCTTTAATGCCTGTACACTTTTAAGAATTCTGGCTAGTTTAAATAGGGTCACTGATCTTGCCTAAGAAGCAGTGCAGGACATATGAAGATCCAAGTCTGACTTCTACCACAAAACAGTGAGTACTAAACAAATCATACATAAGACGATAATGACTGAGCAATTGATGTGCTCGTGTGCAGATTTTATTCCCTCCGATGAGAGTCTCATGATATAGTTGTTTCCCCTGTTTCAGTCTATAATTGGCTGCTAGCAGAAGCTTAATTTCTAAAGCTTTATGTTTAGCAAGTGTTTCCCAAAAAAAAGAATCTTTTAACAGTTAAACAACAGATAACACTTCATTGTCATAAAACTGTAATTAATTCTATTGAAAATGTGTATGCATTTTACATTGAAGTTAAATGTGTGTCCAGTAAAACTAGGATTCTTCAGCCATGGGTTAACTATGGTTATTGTTAATGGAAGAATGAAGACAATGACAGCACTCCATGTGGATCCTGTTGTGTCTGCCCCCATGCCCCCCATACACACACACACACATACACATCTTCGCCATCCCCCTCTCTCTATACGATGACCGCATCCCCACTGTAATGCACCTGTACGTGTGTGAAGGACATCTCGACCGGCAGGGCTATCACAGACACAATCTCACAGCACTTTAATAACTTTGAGAGCGGTCAGCACCCTGCGCTTTAATAACACTCCCTGTCAGCTCACCCCACACTGCGCAAAATTGTCTCGTTGGAATTCTTTATGGTGGAGGCCAAAGAACTCTGGTGATGGGGATGGAATATAGCCACACTCAACCCGCTTGTGGCTCTAAATGGCTTTCCAAGAGTATGTTTTTATCTTGAGCTCAAAACAAACAGAAAAGACGGGGCACTTGCTTTGTGACGCAACAATAAGCTCTAAAAGTCAGTTAAGTACAACGAGTTTTGAATAAATGGTGATGTTATTTTTGAGCCACAATGAAGAACTATTCCACTGAAGAACAGCTATCTATATGCCACACTGAAGATCTACTATATTTCACATTAAATAAATGCCCTGCTGGGACACAGTGTCATAAGCACTTTTCCGTGTACATTAACTGAAAAAAATACACAAACCCTTGCACATGCACTTGTCCCAAGTTTTTGTTCCAAGTCATGGACTCTAAAATGATCTTGTTGTTCTGTCTTTGATGTTATTTAGCATCAATATCTAGCTGGTAATATAAGCAGCAACAATATTACATGATTTCTGGATACTGAAGCTTCTTTCACTGTTTACTCGCTGCCAACATGCAGAGTTGCCTGGTGTAGCTCAGTGTTCTTATCATTATGCAAATATTTGATTATCTGTTAAGGGAGATCACAGCTAGTAGCTTCTCAAATGCAGCATGTTTATCTCTAGAATACATATTAAAGGAAAATTCAAGCTGAGTATGTGAAGTGTAAATCGCCCAGTGCTGCACTCAGTGTGCACAGGCTGTGTTTCCAAGCTAATGATGGGCTCGGGCTGTGTTTTTGTGATGCGTCTCAGATTAGAGCTCTCTCCTGCAGCAGTGGTGCTGCGTTCCTGGTCATCACAGCCTAGTACCACTGATTAACATAATCAGCCAGCATTAGTTATTCATGTGATTTGCATGAAGCGCTTGGGGGTCAAATCTTTGCCCTGTCTAATAACCTATGTTAAATATTAAAGAAGTACATGGGCTGCCTGATTTACATGTCTCTCATCCTGCCTTTAAATGCACAAGTAGTAAGAAAAAAAGAATCACTCCAGGCCTGTGGTCCATTACTTGTAAGCAGAGTAAATATATATAGTGTGCTGCAGATGCATTACTTTAAAGATCTGAGGATATGTTGTTGTAATATAATAGTGCATGTTCAATACTCATGTTCATGTAAACTGTGTGTGAACATTTCATGTACAAACCAGCCACCAGTGCCCCTCAGAATCTTCCTCCTTGTGCTCACAAGTGTGTATTTGTCTGTACAGTATAAGAGACCACTTTTTTCCACTCGACTTCATCTGACTGTCTGGCAAAATGGACCCCAGTGGGCATGCATGAACTGACTTGCTGCATCTTTATGCCTCGCATTTTGTGATTAGGAACAATGAGAGAGGCTAGCCAAGCGTTGAGCTGTCCACGCTGGATGAGCTGAGCATTGGTTGGAGAGACCCTATGGGCTGCAGAGAAAGGGGCCGACTATGAACCCTTAGGAAGTCATTAGGAGACCAGTGACCTCACTGGTGCAGAGCATAAAAAAAGCTGCCCAGTGGCATGATGTCATACTTCACATGTCAGCCTTCATCATAGTGACACAATGAAGAGTCTCAAAGTGTGAAAACTACGTCATCTACCTGGAAGCTTTAGATCCAATTCATGTACAGTGGTGGTCTCACTTTTTACAGGTTTCCTCATTCACTTTGGGACAATTTTCAGATGTCAATGAATAATTTCAAACATGGAAACCTCCAAACCACTGGACACTTATTAACAATAGGTTTTAATTTCTCACTCCTGTCCTGTCAAGTTAGCTCTTTCTGTCATGAGTATTTATACATATTGTGAACATAGAGAAGCCGGAATTAGTAAAAAATGAAGGGAGGCAAATGTCTGCTTGAGAAAGGGGAGTATTGTAAGGAAATGCAGCTGAACAGAGACACGAAAGAGTATGAATTCACCTAGGTGTACCACATGAAATACAGTTTAGAAATCCCTATTCAAAATGAGTGGGTAGGTGCGTCTAAACTTTTAGCTATTATTGTATGATGACTATGAAATCACCTGTGACATTACAACAAATTATAATTGGAGTAACTGATTGTTTAGTGCAGCATGATGCAAACTGTGCAACAGCATCTTCAATTACATAAATATTCCACATGAAAAGCAGAGATAGTCTACCACATTTTGATTATTCATTACAGTAATGCAAGTGAGTTACAGTAAAACAGAAAATAACAGAATTACCCAAATTCAATAAATGTCAGAAAAGAAATCCATTCTACCTTATTGGTGTCATATCACCCTTTAGGTGTTGTGAGTGCACATTCTTCTCATACATTTGGGCCAGTAGGCGTCTGCACTTCCTACAACCAGATTGTTGTCACCTATTCATATCAGCTGAGTCAATGTTATATAAGGGGTTTACTTTAAATGTGTTCTGAGCTGATGAGTTTTCTCTGATGAATGTTTGCCAATTAAAGGAGAATGTCTGAATTTTTTTTTAATTACCAGTGATAAAGGAATTTGTTCATTTGTCATTATTCATCTTACTTTTCTCATATTTAGCAAAAAAAAATTCTACATTTATGATGAAAAATAACTTAAAACATCAATGTTAACATAACTGTTAATCACATATATACAGGTAAAATACAACAATAAATTTCAATATCAAATCTAAATCAAAGACTGTAACATATATGGACAGACCTTCCATCACATGACCCGTAGGTCAGAGAGCTGAATTGATGCTCGTTGGGCAGTTCCCATCATCGCCATCTTGGCAGCATCATGAGTCTCATCACTCCTGGAAAATACAAAAATGGGCAATGAGGAGGTGCTGAGAGGAGGGCTGTGAGCGTCGGGAGGATGATTGCCATCCATCAAACTCTGAGATGCCTGGAGCTAAGAGTTAACCAAGCTAACCTGGAGCTAACAGGAGCTAACCAGGTAACAGAGGTAGGCGGGCTAAAGCTACAGTGGGCTGTTACCCTCTGCCTCCTTGCTGCCGGATATTTGGCACCTGTCAATCAAAAGGACACGTCCCTCATTATGAAGAATTTCAAGATTAATAACATTTAAGCAAATGAATTATAAAAAAATTCACATTCCCCCCACAGCTGTCACGAACCTATCAAACCTAAAATAGTTTTTGTATCAGGCTTTAAACATGTTTAATTCTGCTGTGAAGTTGGCCTTTTTAACATGGGAGTCTGTGGGGACTGACTCCCTTTTGGAGCCAGACCCTAGTGGATGAGGGGTGAACTGCAATTTTTGGCACTTCCGCTTAGGCTTCACATTTCTCCATCAGAGGTTGCCGCTTGATCTAAATGTTTAAATCTAATCAAAATATTTTATGGTTTGAATAATAGGGTTTGAATTATAATGGAGCTAAGGGGAGTTCAGCTCCCCTAAAAAGCATATGAAAACGTGTCAGCTACAACTTTCAAAGTCCCATATTGGAAACCCATAATTATAATTATGATGATCAAAATGCATTACTGACCATGAAAATTCAGTCAGCTAATAACTGTACAAACAGCTAAAGTGAATCACATCAAACAGAAAGAGTTCATTACAGTTCATAGTGTAAAGCCTGCTTGTTTGCATTTTTGAACATATTATAGTTGTGTTGTTAATATTTTTCCAGTTACTTGTAGCTACATCCCTTGCTTCTTTGCTGTGAATGGTAAACCTATTTTAAATGCATCCAAAGGCATTTTACTTTTTGCCTGTTAATAATGTCCCTCAAAAGATCCTAGCGACTCCAGACTAACATGCATGCACATTTGACAGGCAATGCTAGGCTAAAAATTCAAAGGATGATTTTAGAAAAGCAGCAGAAAACCAAGGAAAATGTTATTCTCCATTTATAAAGGCCAGTTGGTTGTGCTAGCTAGACCAACCAGCTTTTGGTTGTAGAAGAAGAGCAACTTTTGTACCTCAACAACAGCAAGAGAATCCTAACACTTTGGTGGCAAATAAAATATTATTTTGAGAGAGAGACAGACTATAACAAAGCAGTATAGTGTTGTTCATGATAAGAACTTTCCATCTCCAAACAGCTGCACAATAGTGTAGCAAAAATTGCACAATCATAGACAATCCCACATGTTTTTGCATTTGAGGACAGTTGCACCAGAGAGAAGCATACAGGACAAATATATACTGTTAAAGCAGTGTCGTGTGAATCAGAATAATAATGGAGATGGCCAGAAATGCCAGAGGAGCCATTTTTATACCTCTATAAGAGCAAAAGTTTGAGGATGAGGTAGGTTTTATGGCTTAAGACAAAAGGACATATGTCACCTGGATAAAGTGGATATATAAAGCCATGACAGGGGCATAACAAAAGCCTGTTGACTTAACTCTGAAACTTCTGACAAGAAAATTGCTTGTGATTACTTTATTGCATTCACATTTTGCACTTTAGAATCCACAATTTCCATCCGGATGTTGATGGTGTTCTTTCCACCACCCTCCTTGTTTCAGGATCCAGCTAAGGAATGCTTTTTTGCAGGAAGATGGAATGTGTAAAATCACCAGAGTCCACGGATAGATGCTTGTGATCTTGCAGCAGATGTTTGCAGGGGATGGATGCAGCAAGTAAGAGGACATTTTTCAAAAATTGTATTAAACATTGTATTAAAAAGGAATACAGTACCAGTCAAAAGTTTGGACACACTTTAAATCCATTAAATCTAATCAGTGTCCAAACTTTCAAGAGGAGCCCTCAATAAAGTACTGAAGAACAATTTCTGTGCTTTAGTTTTTAGCTTATGTATTATGTTCCTTTATTTTTGTATTAATAATAGTAACAATAATTGTGATTTTTACTTCATTAACCTCAATTGGGAAATCAGGCTTAGTATTTTACCCATCTCTAGTCGATTTACTGAAGAGCAGTGGGCTGCCATTTTGCAGCACCCAGGGAGCAGCTCAGGGATTAAGAGCCTTGCTCATGGGTCCAGTGGTTAACCTCTGTTAGCATATGGGGTCTTGAACCCAGATCCTCCAGACCCAAGCCCATCTTTGTGACCATTATGCCACCACTCCCCCAAATGAGACATGTATGTATTAACAGACTGATAATTAAGATGTATTGATGGTTGACGTGATAATTGAGATATCTAATAATATATCTACCTGTATTGTTTATAGTATAGTTGGGTTTACTGTGGTATAAAATGTAATGCACTAAATATCAATACAAATTTAGGAGCAACTTCCATGGAAATTTGAATAGCAGGTATCATGGAGACACTCCTATCTTTAAATACAACAACAGTCTACTCAGAAAAAAATATAATAATGAATAACAAAATGTTGTGGTACAACAGACATTTAGGGTCAATGAAAACATAGGAAAAGTCAGACAGTGAATAAAAAGAATATTCCTAAAGTACAGAGGCATTTTGATAAAGGGCACTGATTTTTACATAAAATTTTGTTTTGAAACCTGTGTTAAATATCTTGGGGAAGTTATAGTGTTTTGAATGTGAGTTATGGTGCTGTTCTGTGTAACATACAGTAGGCTGTTGACTATGACTATGTGTTAATACCGTTTGAAGAAATAAGCCAAAGCAATTGGGAAAAACTCCTAAATATTACTGAATTTATCTGCAAGCAGTCTAAGGGCTGCTTGCACTGATCCAGAGTCAGTTGAACAATGTAAAGTGTATACAAATTGCATATATGTTGTTGTTTTGCATGTGAATACATAACATATATCACTGAGTACATTTGAGTGATGGATATAATCCTGTTTTTTCTCCCTAATAACAAGATTTATCAAAAAGAAATTTACTGACTAAACGATACTGAATCAGTGAAATTTAAAAACACATTTGTGCCCTGTTACATATTTAGTAATCTATGTTTCAGGGAACTCTTCTCTCTCTGGGAGTTGAACATTTTCTTGCCATACAAAACAAAGACTAATACAGCCCCAACAGCAGGTGGATCCAAAGGTGGCACTTTGTTCCAATTCCTGGTTGGACCTTTAATGATAACTTGCACTGTGGAAGTGAATAGATGCACAATTTATCACCTATATTCCCTCACCTTGTGGAAAAAGAAGACCGAGCATGTAGACTAATGAACTGCAAACTCTCCTTTAGGCTTCCTTTTGTAATGATAGAAACACTCAGGATTTTACTTTTCTTTCTTTTTCTTTTTTTTTTTATTTGGTCCTTAAGAAAATAACAAACCTCCTTGGCCCTGCTCATTACTGCTTCGCTGTGGTGACCATTAGGAAATGAAAATAACTTTGCTCATTTTGTGCAAAGCAAAGGCCCCTAGGCTGGGGGTCTGACTAAAGAATTGGATTTCTAAATATAACTTCAGTGCTTACAGACCACTGCACTTTCACATAAAGAAATGGTGTGATAGGCCAGTTTACAAGGCCACTAAATTACAAATAGAATGATAATTTTGTGCAGAGTAGTCTAATGAATAAGAGACTGAAATTAAAGCATAAAAAAGTATCTGTGTGCATTTCCTCCATATCATCTTGTGTGCACAACACAAGCTGTTATGTATGACCATGCATTACAGATGTATTGTGTTGTGAAAATTATTTAGACCATCCTGAACAGTTTCACTAATTTTTTAGTCCATCAGGTAAACTTTGTGAAAACTTGCACACCTGTACAGGAATACATATTGTAAAGAAGATAGCTTAGCATAACACTTTATTCATCAAGTTTTAAACATAACATAACTGTTCAAGGAGGATTCTAAAATGGGCCAAATTGAGATTTTTATTGTCTAAATCCGAATTGACCAGCTCCTGTCTTCAAAGGCCACAATCCTGCAGGTTTTCAATGTTTCCCTGCTCCAACACACCTGATTCAAATTAATGAGTCAGTGTGCCTTGGTTTGTTTTCTATATAAAGTTAACAGGTTAACTTAGGTTAGGGAAAAGAGCCACTACTCAACCGCACCACTAATCCCTTGGTGAGCCTTCATACACTCGGTTCACCTCCTCAACTCTGCTTGTCTTGCTTTCTCGACCGGCAGACTGAGCTTCGTGTTTCACAGTTTGTTTTTGGCTATTCTTAGTAATGGCTGATCGAGGCTTTGTTGAAGCTTCAGCACTTAAAAAAAAACGCAAGGCTTCAATGACACAGTGCTCTAGTAGGACATCTAGTGGTCAATAAAATGAAGTGCAACTAAGACATGTCTGTCCTTCATTAACTCCTACCAGTTTCTCATACCCTTCACTTATGTTCTGTGTTATGAAACATTTAGATGGTGCTTCTACATTAATGGGGTGGGCTGTAGAAATACAGACTTATGTTGTTTTCATATGGGACTAATGCAAATACATATTATTGTTATTTACCTTTTCAGAAATTCCAGCGCTTTGCTCCAGAATTGGACATTCATCCTGCCCTGCTTCCACTGTTTTGTGCCGCTATTTTCAACTAGGCACTCAACTGGGAAAGCTTTCAAACTCTAAACAAAAAGCCATCCTCGACAGTCTCACCCATACAGGCTTTCAGTTTATCTGACTGGCTGGAACTTTCAAAGCCTATGATGCCAACTTGCCTTCCCTTTGCTCAACAGCATGTTCACATGCAACTTCATTACCTATCCTCATCTGATCTTTTTCACCTTTGCGTCCTCACATTACATTCTTGCTTTTCCTCTGCTTACCTGACCTTAGAGTCCATGTTTATGCTTGCTTTCTAACTTCCTTTCCTCCACCCTAATCAGTCAGATACACCTGACTCTCATTTATACTCAGAAGAGGCAAAACCAACCAACCAGGGGTCTCTTTCCCCAACTATATCTTTCATCTAGATTCCTACTTCAGGTGCCTCTAGCTTGATATGTTGTTTCAGATTGGAGGCAAATATCTCTCTTTAAGGCCCCCTCACTTTTTCAGACACTGGCAGATTAGCCACTGGATTCTGGTTCCACAAACATTTCCTCCAAGGTATGCAAAATTCTGACATATCTCCAGAACATTATTCGATTGCATTCATTCCGTAGTGGCATCTCATCCATAGCACCCTGACTCAGCATCTCTGACTAGATCATCCAGAATTGTGTACACTGGTTATCTCAAGGTTACTGTTCTTACATTTACAACAATTTCTCCAACATCAACTGTATTTTCTTCTCAGCTACATCCATTTATAAACTTTTGAGGTAAAGCAGAAAGCGTTTGGTACAAAGAGTGTTTTCAGACTCTTGTAAAATGTATTTATTCACCAATATCTTGTTACAAATTACGTAAGATTGCACTGGAATGAATGAAGTTGTGCTTCATTAACAGTGAGTGGAACGTTATATTAATAACAAAATAGATTTGTCACTTTATTCATCTCAAATCCCAATTCTCACCAATAAAGCTCTCCACACATGCATTGTGAAAATTGACAGATTGTTCAAGCTTATATTCACATACAGTTTTCACTCATTGGATTTACCGCAGTGACACTGCACAGAATCTGCTCTTGTCAACGTCTGTGTAGAAAATCTGTTTCAAACAGTATTAAGGAACACAAGCACAAAGTCTCATGGCACTTGTACAGCATCAATTCACTCACTCCAAACACAAATGTGGTGGCAAGCTCAATGTATTTGGCAGAGACCAATGTCTAGTGGTTACTGGATGAATGGCCCTCAATATTGCACTGAGTGAGCGCACTCCCACATCGAGGCTGGACTGCTGTTTAAATCAAGCGGGCGGTCACACTCGGTGTGTACATCACCACTGAGGCATGGTGAGCAATGAGACGCCTGTACAAGGCCCCTGCCGGCCCATTGCAGGGCTGGACTGCTGAGGCCCCTGGGCTGCCTAATCAAATCTGAAACCATCACATTCACTAGGCTCTCAGGCAAGGATGCATGCAAAATAAAAAAAAAAGTCTACATCACCAATCATACCCCTCCCCCCATGCTCTTAAATACCACCATTAGAAAGGCATTACAAAGAAACATATAAAGTAATGGAAGTATAGCATTTCATTTTTTTTCTTGTTTCCAATCTAAAGTAGATTAGTGGTTAAACAGAGGTTGCAGAAGTCAACTCAGCCTTTGCAAAAACACATGTTCCTTACAGTATCTGCATCATCAGCCATATGCAACTGATAACAATCTCCCCTCAATCTCTAAGTTTCCAGACCTATGAAATTGATGTGTTTATTTAGCGTGTCCAAGCCAAGGCAGAGCAGTAATGGCCTTGTCTAAAGGGTGAAGATGGAATCCCGTCGCTTCACCATCGATGTTGGATAATGGTTTCCTTTGATGGAGATTTGGGCCATCTAAACATAATTAGGCAAGCGTGAACAATGATCTCCATGAAGTGCAGAGTACTAATTAAAACAGTTCAGCATAACAGCTTTTCAAACATGACAATAAAAATAACAAGAAGATCCAAATGAATTGCACACTCTGCCAACAGATCCATGGATAAATAGTATCATGAAGCATAAAAAGAATGTAATTTTAGAAAAATAATTGTGTATTACATTAATTACTGATTTTTATTTTTGTTTTCCTTCTTTAATGGTATGTGTAAAATAAAAGGTAGGATTTGCTCACAAAGATCATCTGTTCACAAGAATGAAAGTAATTATCATAGTATTCACATGAAGCTATTTTAATGATTGTAAAATGTATCAGGTGATTAGAGTTTATTCTTTTGGATTAAATGTATAGTAATATAGGCCAAAACTCTTGAATGTTGCAAAAGGTCTATCTAAATAGGATTTATCTGTTTGGTACTGATCTAATGGTACTGCACCTGGTTTCATCCACTGTACTGACCTCTAGTTTTCTCCCAATTAACATACTTCATTTGTGTTCAGCTAAAAACCATTTCCAATTATTAAATACCAGTAGCCCATTAATATTTTCTGTGTAAAACCATATAAAGTTCTGAAGATCCAAATAACAACACAAAGATTTCCAGTTGTGGGAATGTGCGTGTGATTCAAAATCAACAGTCTCTTGAGAGCCACATGGATTCCTAAATGAATGCAAAACATTTTTTCCCCCCCTTAAGATGTGACTTTATGTCTCTTCTTTAAACCCCTGCAGCTCTGTGTGTTTTTGATTGCACTCTGAAATGGAAGAAATCTTTGCATCTTTATAAAATATTCATTGGAGTGGACGGCTGAGGCAAGCCAAGGCTCTGTAAATGGTTGCTTGCTAAATCTTTGGAAATCCATGTGACTAGAAACACAATTTGGTGCCAAAGTATTTAATGAAGGGATCTTTTTTTTTTAGACTTTAATAAATGGTGTGCATCTAGTAAATGAGCTGATCAAGTGATTTACTGTTATGAGATGACTTTTGTTACAGCATCTTTCATCCATTTTGCACTGACAAAAGATTGATTTAAGATATGACAGTGTTTCAATTACAGCTGGATCCTTTATTACTCAGTTGGCACTCTGGTTCTTTAGGGGACCTTTATTACATTTTTAGATTTTGTATCAGTATACTTCTTTTGTGTTTTGTTTTTTTACTATGACAACAATATTTCATTAACATATGATATAGCTTATGTCACACATCTGTCTGTCATACTCAATTGCCTTCAATTAACTTCTATATATTTCAAAATGACATTACAAGCAGAAATGTATAAATATATTTACCACTAATAGGTGAAATGCATCATTTATCTAATGAAATCTAGACTGAGCAGTGATCTGAAATAAAAAGGCAGATTCTTCTTAGGTGCACAAAGTTGAGATTTTCTTGTCTCTTCTTTTTTTCTTTCTTTTTTTTCTTTAGCTTGCATTGATTTACCATTACAATGTCATAGACACAGACTATACACAACAAATGGTTCTGATCCAAGCATTATGACCATTAGTTTTATAACATGTTATAACCGCCAAACTGTTTGATTATCACTTGAAGTGTGTGTACTCTGCCAGAGCTTCACCTTTATAATGAAAAAACAACTGAACATAAATTGCCTTTTTGATTTTTTTCACATTAATCAGCTTATAAACATTTAGTGCCATCAGAAATTTTCATATGACATAACATAAATAATTAAAAAAACACACTTACATCCTACATTTAAAAAGCTACAAATACAGTGATTGATGAAGAGGTGTTAAGCTTCACTATTAATGTTAAATAGTAAATGACAATTATTGCTAATGTAAACTGTAATGCACTCCTGATGTTCAC
Source organism: Leptatherina wallacei (assembly GCA_028567055.1). Classification (NCBI taxonomy): domain Eukaryota; kingdom Metazoa; phylum Chordata; class Actinopteri; order Atheriniformes; family Atherinidae; genus Leptatherina; species Leptatherina wallacei. The sequence goes on along the minus strand of JAOXYM010000012.1, from coordinate 21,788,393 downwards.
AGACTGAAATTGTGAATGCACACATACTTGGCCTTTCCAGAATGCCAGAAGGTGTCACTGTTCATGCAATACTTCCATGCCAAATCCTGGATAACTGAAAACACAACCTTGGTTTTTAAAGGCTGCATGCATTACAGTACAAAGAGGTACTATTTGGACATTCATTTTCAATTAAAGAATCAATCAGTCAGTTAGTTAATTCAATAAGTATAATAACATCTGTTCAAATTAAAATTTTATTGAGTATTAAAAGATACTCAGTGCTTGTAACTATGTCATGATAGTATTACTTTACTTTACACTCATTTGGATTTAACTGTTGACTGTTAAGTAGCTAATGTGAATCAGAACACAAAAAAGCTGGAGAAAAATGTAGACAGAGCAGAAAAAGGAAGACATGTGCACACACAGAGACACACATCTGGTGCAGGGACTTGTCAAAGGAGTAATACCCCTTGCTTGGTATCTTCAAAACTGACTGGATGACAAACATGTCTGTCAGCGCTGTGCCAATATAGTTTAGGGCCTCTCGTGATGGGGCACACACCCAATGACAGAAGCAGGTCATTTCCGCTCCCTGGCATCATAAATCCACCGTCTGGCCCCTGTCCGGCTGCTGATGCTGCAGAACGCCACACACAGTGGACCTGTCGGAGCACCATGAGCTACTGCGCTGTCCCCACGGCACACCAAATACAAACACAAACACACGTACACAGTAAACCTTCTCTCCCTTTTGTGGGAGCAGCTGACTATCCACACTGTCCCATCTCCTACTATTGTATAGCATCTCAGGTAAAGTAAAAGAAAATCTGTCACATTTGAATGTTTTTTTTTACAAATTTATTTTTATTTTTGCTATAGCTTATGGAGTTTTTTTTTCTTTCTCGTCAAAAAAAGAAATCAAAGCTGCTGTGTTGTGGATCACATGTCCTTTGTGCAGAGCCTGACAGCTCATATTCCTGTCTGCAGTAAAGACTTCTCTTAATATACAGAAGCATTGTAAGAATACAGTGCGAGCGTGTCAGCTCGGGGATGAGGGATACTGCTTGTAATATATTCATGTTTGCTTAAATCAGGCTCAAGGTTAAAACAACACCTATTTCTCTTGGCGTCACATCTCTTTGGCAGAACATAGAGTTTAGATGTGCCAAACATGACACTTCCACTCACTAATACGAGAGAAATAAAGGATGAATGATAAATAAGTCTGCCTTTTTGCAACCTTCGGCTATACCCCACCCTCGCGTTCTTCTCCTCTCCTTGACAGAAATGCAAATAGGTCATTGAGCTTCACCCCCTTTTATCCTAACATGCAATGACAGTCTTTAAATTTGAAGCAGGAAGCAGGAAAAAATGTGAGAAACTTTTCCATTCAGTATGAAAAGGTGGTAATATTTTTCTATTTAAGGCTAGGTAGGGATCAAAATATATGGTTTAGGGAAGCCATGACCGCTTTCAGGAAGCCATGACCGGGGTTGAGCGGAATGCTAAATGCCATACATCCTCAAGGTTATCTCTGAAGACAGAGCCCTTTTGGAATCTGCTTCTGCTTTATTTTCTTGAATGCATGCATCAAGTCAGCTGAACAGAAAAAAAGATGAAGGTGACTCCTTGAAGGAGTCAAATGCTCTCTCCTCATGCACCCTGCCTGGCCGGGTGAACACCTTGTGTCTGCAATGAATGGTTGTAATTCAGACACTCCATACCAGCTAGTTGAGCCTTATTGTGCAGTGCAATCTGTGGACTGGGATTAGACAGAGGTACAGTAAGCCAGAGGCTAATACAAAGCACTTAAATGTGAAAAGTGTCATTTCCATCCCCAAGTCCCTGAATATTGAAATTAGGTCATCAGTGCAGCAGAGGCCAATTTTCACCCTCATATATCATGGCTGCCCCTGCACCCAAGGTCTCATTACACCATACATGGTCAATAAGCCATTAACATGCAGCAGACAATGTGTAATGTTCACACAAAGACAATGTACAATGTACTGTACAGTAAGAGGAGTGAGTCAGTGTTTGTGCTTCACAATAATTCAGGACAAATAAATACATTTCATGATTGGAATACACCTAGCAACCATCAATTGCCATATTTGGGCTTGTGATGCTGGTGGTCTTTTGGTATGGAGAAGCAAGAAGCTTTTGTATGTAGAGTCCCTTTTTTTCCAACATCACTTTTCCAGTGTGATAATCATTTGTTGGAAGCTGTGCTGCATAAACAAACAACGCCCAAGGCTATCACTGGCTGGTTAAACAACCACAGGCAGTTTTCTCTTTTCTCCACCATAGCACATTGTAAATTCCATGTTGGACCACAACACACTCTGCTATGTTTATTTAACAAATAGCCTGCGTGCACTTACAATTTTACCTTCCAATATTTACACCTTGCATCTTAGCCAAGTTTTATTTATATTTAATGTTCAGGCTTTAATTAATACAAAGATGTTAACATAAAAATATCACTACCACGTAAGTTAGAATAGACTGAATAATATAAACATTGTTTTGTTTATCAGTATTCCTACATTTCCCCTTGCCATTACCCTGCAATAAACTGAAGGCATCAACATTCTTCTAACAGACCAAAGGCAGATTGAGGCTGCTGGCTGCCACTGCTGTAACAAATGTGGCAAATCATTGTCACAACCCATGTTTCTTCCTCCTTTAACGTGGTTACATGGCTGTGCTGGGACATTTATGGACTGCCTGACCCAGTGCTGGCAGATTAAAGCAAAATAAAGCTCTACCAGTTTAACCTTCTTATGTGATGAGTCTCCCAGCATATTGTGCAGCAAAAAAAAGGGAGAAAAAAAAAGAAAGAAAAAAAACATTTTATTAACAATAAAACATTGTTTTATTTTCTTGCTCCGATTCAATCTATTTTCCTCAACATTTTTTTTTTCAAAGAAACCTTCTTCCTGCTTGTGAAAATGGGGTTTGTATTGATGAGCTGGGCCCAATATTGATTTCCCATCATTCCTGGTGTGGACATTTTCTGGTCTATTATACTACAGTCGCAGCATATTCCCCTAGCAGCTATAAAGTGGATATATGGACAACCTGACCTTGGCAATATGGAGATAATGAAATATCCTTAATGACCCTTCCTGAAAGATTTTACAGGCTGGACTATAGACTGCCAACCCATGTACAATAATAGTTAGCAGAAGAGGATTTTAGAGGCCCAACTAAATGAAGAGCCCTCTGCACATATTGGTAGGACTGTTAACTTGTATATTTTACTAGGTTAATGTAACCATTAAGGGCACACAGTTATGTGAGAGTGGTAAATATGAATGAGTGGTTTATATTCAAGGGCGGTGTCAGCCATTGCTCTCTGACTCACAGCATTTTGTAGGAAGAAAACATGCTTTTCCTGCACAGTATGGCTATGTGTATGGATGTAATGTGATCTGACAATAACAGCATCACGATCCACTGAGAATAGAAAATTGACAAATGAGAATTCAAATGTTTTATTTTAACTTGATTTAGTTTTTAAAACAAGATATTTAATTGGTTTCAACAAATAGCTTGACATATAATCTGAAGATGCAAATAAATTGAGTCTATGATTCCAAATTGTTAATGTTTCACAGAAAATTATATTTGAAATGTCTTAACATCTGCTTACAATTCAAATGTTAAAGCGATAAAAGTGTTTATTAAAATGAAATATTAATTGTTTATATGTAGTTACTTAAAAATGAAGTGAAAGGGTGGGCTACGATAATGTGTTTCCATAATATCCAAGAACAATTTAAGACTGCATCAAGAGAAAGGTGGAAGAAATGAAAGCCTGAACTCTAAAAGTACCGTAGATATTTAGGTGTCAGAGTTGGTTTGGCATCAGCAGGTAAAAAAAGGGAGATCATTATTCACATGTCATGCTGACAGTTGTTTCAGAGATTCGTGCCGATAGCAGCTGATAATCATCCCCAGAGCGAAGCAACAATGAACTTGCCCTACCACTCCACTGTCTTCAGAACACTTCAAACATGCTCCACTTCAAACACAAAAGCAGCCATCTCCTTTGATGTCATTGTCAAAAAATGAGTTTTGTTCTGTCGCATTTAAACTCCACCCCCCTCCACTGAAACCTAGACGGAGACGTGCGAGAAACAGATTTTGAACATGAAAAGAGCAGCTGTGTTGTCTGATACAGCCCTCTATCCTCCGGCTGCCACACTTTTGCCTTGCTTCTACTGAATAGGAAATAGTCAGAGCTGTGCCACACCTTCATGGTTTTAGATAGATTCTAGATAGATAGATAGATAGATAGATAGATAGATAGATAGATAGATAGATAGATAGATAGATAGATAGATAGA
>JAOXYM010000012.1:21730097-21766708 GCA_028567055.1 Leptatherina wallacei | reverse complement strand
ACCCGGAGAGAACACTCCACCTTTTTCCGGCTGAGGACCAAGGTCTCGGATTTGGAGGTGCTGATTCTCATCCCGACTGCTTCACACTCGGCTGTGAATTGCTCCAGCGAGAGTTGGAGTAAATCCAACTAAATCCATGAATTATTTTGTAGATCATTTTGGTATTACTGATAGGTATTCACGAAATTAACAATATTATACACTTTGCCAGGGCAACTGGAAAATTGCTTATTTAATTTTTTGTCTTATCTCATCAAACATTTAATGTCCCTCTATGTAGAAGAAGAACTGTACTTGGCAAGTCCTGCAAACTCTTAGCAAACATATACATCATTGGCAATTATTTTCAATTTATAGCCACAGCTTTTAGATAGACCAGGGTTAGAGTTTAAACATTTTTTAAAAATCTTTATTTATCATTTAATTTAAATTAGATGCCTACATGTCATAATTTGTACGTTGTGGGTTATAAACATTTCTCTATAAATTATCCAAACATATTTAAATGAGTTGCACTTTAATTTGCTTGCAAATGTGAATCTTCACAAATACGTCTTCATGTGGTGAGTGTACAGTTGTTCCACTCCCAGCACTAAGATATAAATATGTGGGTTGAACACATGTGCACGTGAACAAAGCATGGACACCATACATCACCCTCTGTGAATTTATAGGAATGACATTCATATTAAAATATGATTTCTTAAAGAGACAACAAAAATCAAAGAGGCTGCAAAGAGTGAGCATTAATAGAAAAAAACAGTTACTTTTTCCCTCATCTGTCATTTTCCACAGTGACTTTCACCTGCTTTGCAAGTTATGCAGTTCAGACAGTGGTGACAGATTTGGCTTACTTATGACATCTGTATAAAATCAAATCAGGAAGTTAATAACCTTGGAATAAAAGCAGCCACTGCTTTAATTAAGTTACATAATATGATTACTGAATTTGCAGTGAGCTGCGTGAGACTGAAAAAGAAAGATAGGACTCCTGTTTTCTACTCTCTTCTGTCTTTTGTATATTGGTGTCAGTTTAGCCTATCTGGCAATACTTGCTTGTTGACATGTGTCTTCTGAAAAGTAAGACAAACATCTGTTTTCTGTATCTGTTTTTCCGCATGCCTGTTTTTTACCCCACTAACTGTGAGAAGCTAGCATCAGTTCAGAGGCGAGACTACATTCGATCTTAAAGCTATTTTTCAGGACCAAAATGGGTGAACGAGTTGAAATGAAATTGAAAATGAACTTCTAAAGATGTAAGGAGATTTAGGATCAAATGTTAATTAACTCCACTGTTTTAAGCTCAAAGGGCACTCAGAACTAATCTCTTAATAGTAGTCACTACAACTGAAGAGATCAGTGCAGGGAGTCTATGGTCCATTATACCTCTGCTCAGTAAATCACACCACTGTACACGTTCATGTCTCTTGCTTCATGAGCATCTCCTAAAGCAAGCTCTAATGGAGCTAAATCATTATCCAAGCATAGCAATTAGCAAGTTAACCAGATATTTTACATCCAAATTCTGTAAAATCCTGGTCTGAATAAGCTGCTCACATTAAAGCCTCAAACTATATAATGCTTTAATGCAAAATATTGGAAAAAACATATGTGTGTACTTTCAAATATAAGAGGACACCTCCTTACTTGCTGTTTTAATCCATATTGAATGCATTGCTTATGAAACTAATCTTCAGTGAGGGCATAATTTCCCCATTAAAGGAACATTAAAAATTTTTGTTTGTGTTTTAAGTGGGGTTGTATGAAGTACTGAAAGGCAATAAGTGAAAGAGTACTCTCGGTTTGGAGAATCAGGGTAAGCAAAGCTGACCACTGCTAGATGGACTGTGGGAAACTACATTTTTGCCATCTAGAACCATTTAAAAATTTATTAGCAGTTTGATCATCGTGGAAATCATGATTGTTATAAAATATCACCTCTGCATCAGACATAAGTTTATGTTGTCACTACATTTTCTCAGCAGAGGAACATCCAAGTTGCAACAAGGTCCATGGAACTGCAATTATGGAAAAGCATAGAGCATTCACTTGAAAAAATAAATGTTTCACAACCTGACTGAAACTCTTCACTATAGTCTACTATGTTTCTATGGGACACATATTAACTAGCTAATAATCCCTATGGTGCACTGTAGGCAGATGGATTTATAGCAATATGGTGAAACACACTTAAAATAATCTAAAATATGCACTATAGGTTAAAAATTTTGTAACTGATGACAACTTTTCTGCTTAACTGAACTCAGAAATAGTTGTAAAGTAAGTTTGATAGCAGACTTTAATATGTGCTAAATCTAGTCACTTCCTACATGCACAACACACAAAATATCAATGAAGATACCTAAGGTACTGAATCACATCCAACAAATATGAGTTTGGTTAAATTATGCCACACTGCTAAACCAGAATAACAACAACAAAAACAAAACAGAAGCAGTAAACATCTGTGTCTCTCTCTTTCTTTTTTAGAACAGTCCTGTTATATGAATTCCAAAGAATTTGTCGTATGTTTCCTTTTTTCCCCTTTCATTGTCTCTTCTTTGATCAAAGACCAAGGTGGTAACATAATGCACATTGAACACCACCAAGTCTTATACATTTCACTCTGAAATCACATTGCTTAGATTTTACTGGATGCATTAATGATTCCACCAAATGTAAAGTGACCATCAAAATGCTTTTAAATATTGTTTATGTTTTGAGGCAGTTGTTAGTACAGTCTCATACGGAGTCGCATTTAAGCATGAATAACAGATATATGCCTGCTTATGGATTTCTGTTTGAACTTCATACCAATCCAATTTAGCAGTAGTGGGATGCAATTACAGCATTTTACATTTTAATATAAACAATCGCTCTACTGAAATATGGTATAACATGGGTCTATGAACAATGCACTATAAGCAATAAATCATACCATGAAAAAAATTACATTTTATATTTAATCTAATATGAACTCTACCTTAATAATATAAATGATATCTTTCTCTAATTTAATTGGCACTAGCTTGGTGCTTACTGCTAATATAATTCTGAATTTCCATATTTAATGATGCATGCTTTTCATGGCAAATTTTACTTAGAAAATGTCGTCTCTAATGGACCTTAAAAAACCCTAATAGGCATAATCTGAGAAAATGTAACTTCTTTATTTAAAAGGTTCTCAGACTAATTTTGCTGAATGCAATTCTTAAAATATAGTAGTTGAAGTCTTAGGGAAGCAAATGTATTTATTAGTAAAGGTAGAGTGAGCAAATAGATTGTAATGCAGACAGCAGTGGTTCAGTGGCACAAACTTAAATACAGATGTATTTAAGTTTGCATGCTTTCATAATTCCTGAGAGGAAATGAAGGTATTGATATGCAATCTCTATTTTATCAGGAAAGAAGGGTCTTCAAGGATGGTCAAACTAGCTCATTTGGATGGCCTGAATATCAAATGAAACAACAATGAATAGACATAATCACCATCAAGGATATTTCTTTATATTATTAACAAAGACACTGGTATAGAAAACAGTCATTTATAGGGTTAATTCTAAAATGTACCTAGAAGGCAATTCAATATTCTTTAGGTTTCTGGGATTTCTTTTTTCTTTTACAATGGATCTTTGTGCATTTGAAGATCTGTGTCATAGATGTGTAAAATCTGGATAAAGACATGATTTTCAGAGAAAGGTGTTCATTGAATATCTGCACTGGTTGAGTGGACAAATATGCTCTCCCGGGAAACCGTCTGTGCATTGCGCTTGAATTAAACTTCTGCTGTTATGTCTCTTTTCTCCTTTTGCTGTCATATGTTGAAATAAAACCACATGTGCACGTTAGCATGAGCATAAACGAGAGCACTAAACTTGCTGCTCATCATGAGTGCTGATATTCTCCATTTGCAGCGGTGTACAAATACTGTGTATCAGAGGTGTTTGCACTGTTCATAATTGAGGTTCGATGACTGAGAGACAGAAGCACTGAACACGAGATGGTAGAAGAAGAGGATGAAGAACTCTGCTGAGAAAATTAGAATAAATGGATGTCAATTTCCATGTGGAATAGGTAACCAATGATCCATTAAGCCAGCCTTTCCACAACAGACAGACAAAATAGGCTGAATTAGAAGTGCCTGACATTTCAGTTAATTGCACTAACCATGTCAGCTCACAGTAGCAGCAAATGCTTTTCTCACTTTCTATCACCATATAAATGCACGTTTATACACATTGAATAATATATGTGAAATATTAGCTTGAAATCATACTTGATTTGAAAAATTCTTACACTTAAAATGACAAAACAAAAAAGCTGGAATGAAATGACTGAATTTAATATTAATGAAGAGACACAGCATTATTACATTAATATGTGACTTTTCCAGGCTATTTGTGATAGAGATAAGTGTAAAGTGTCCCCTACTTACTCTAAAAATAAATAAAGAGAAGACAAAAGGACACACCTTACTGTCATGAAAGCAAAAGGTTTATTCATGTTTGAAATTACACAACTACCACGAGGAAGACTTTTCTGTCCAGGGTGTAGTCTGGTTAGAAAGTAACACTAAACATCTTTAATACATTAGAATCACTGCCACAAATCATTTGTCATGACTTTTCAGTTTCAGAATCACATACAATAGAAAAAAGAGAAAAAGAAGTCTTGAACCCTGTTGAACAGAGCTGGAAATTTACAGTTCTGAATACTGAAACCTCTATGCATTACAGTTTTTATAGTGTTTTTTTTTCTTTTTTTTGAATGATTTAGTAACAAGATGAGCAACATTCAAAATGTTTTTTTTCTCATTATTTACAACAGTTTTACTGTTCGGTGTTTATTTAGCAACAATATTCACTGCGCTCCAACCCCCTTCATAAAAGCCACACACCAACATCACCTTCTACCCTTGTCCCTGTCTATTTTCCATGGTATTAATATTTTCATCATTTTCATGTTTTATTTTTGTAATTATTTTTGTCATTTTAAGTTGCAGTACAGCAACATCATTTTATTAAAAGATTAAAATATACATTAGATTACATAGAGAATGAAGAGTTTACAGTGTTCCAAGATGTAATTAAAATAACTACAGAAAATCATTAAATAATGGCCAAAGAAACTATGGTGGTGACGTTGTTTAGAGGTAGTAAGTGAGCACTCTAAGCTACAGAAATGTTGGAAATGACTGCTTTCTATGAATGAGGTAATAAAGCTGTTTATTGATTGGTGGGGTGTATAATTACTCTTAAGCTATATTATGTACAACTTTTCCTGTATAATCGGGCCGGTTCTTGCGTGTCATGATGGAATGATCTACTGTGTGGGGGCATTTCTTGATTCCATAAACAGTACAAAAAAGAAAAGAAAGAATGTTTACATATGTACAACAAAACATCAAATTATAAAATATGGAATAGTGTCATGTTAAAGTCAAGCAATCAATTACACTTCTTTATGTTCCAGAGTTTGAATAGTCATTTCCTTTTACTAATGTATACAGCTGTAAGGCAAAAATAAATCTTGAAAGTAACTACAAAGCTGCCATTGAGCTGTCAGCAGCAGCATTGTCGAGTCGCTGGACAAGACTGCGAGCACATTAGAGTCAAAGAAACAGCTGTGTTAATTGTAAAAGCTGAAAGAGAACCCAATTATCAAAATGGAGAGTAGCAATCAAATCAAGAATTAAGCAAATGGGCATTTGAACTGTCATAAAATGTCATCCAGTATTTTGAGCTGAGTGGAGATAATTATCCTGAAAATTTACTGAGTACCATCTGAGGGCTGTTTGTATTTGTACATGTCTATGTGTTTATCCTTACGACAAACAAATAAAAACATGGTCATTACACATGATTTATAAGGACAGAAAGAAAACAATGAGCAGAGAGGAAACACTTTGTGTTCATAATGGAGGATGTCATTTGCATGTGTGCGGCATGGCTGTGGGGAATTTTAAGGTATAGGAAAACCAATCCATTGGGAAAAGTGATTTTCTTTTTTTTCTGTTAGATCCTCTGCTGTTGGTCAGCAAGTTGAAAAGTCCATGCCCAGCGTGAGGCAAAGATGGATTTATACCAGATCAATTCGAGGTATCAGAGTGCACACTTCCAGGTCCCTCTGTCGGAGATATTACAGAAGACGGAGTTGTTGCATCTTGCCATCCTCCATTAGCCTAGGAAACAAATAGAAAGGTTGAGATTACAACCACTATGCAATATGAGTCGGGTAAACTCTAGACATTCCTAAAATGGAAAGGAAACAAAAAGGGAAAAAAAACAAAACAGAAGAACAGACTCTGGTTGCACTAATGTGTCAGCTGGTATTATATTGCTGCAGATACAATGATGCCGTGTGATTAGTCCAGTCTTTGCATTACAGTAGCATCAGCAAAGAGACTCTTGGCGACAAATTTGTCTTGTGTCCGGACCAATGGGAGCAGTCCCTGAAATCAGTGTCTAAGCAGATTTCAGCAGCGACCGACAGCTTGTCGCTACATATTCTCCTGTCAGTCAAGAGGAGGGAGGGCTCAGCCGCGTGAGGTGGGGAGAGCTGAGTAAAAGTGACAAGGCAGGGCCTCTCCAGGAGAGCCAGTCTTAGCCAGCCTGACTATGCTTTGCTCCAGGCGTGACCTAGCCTTTACTGGATCCCTCTACGTCACCACCAACAAAGCTAAAGGTTAGTCTGTGCGAATATATCTATAAGGGGCTGGGTTGTTGCTAAAAAAGAAAAAGGAGCTCTTCCACAGCTGTTTCTTGCCATATTTCAGCAGTTTATTACTCTATTATTCAGACTTTCTTTTTTCATGTATTACAGTTATTCTGTTATGTCCGTTTATGTATCAGTCCTTCTAAAGTAAAGCTGATACTGAGCTCTGGTGAGCCAGTAGGCACAGGTCTACATGGCAACATGGAAGTGAGAAACCTTGTGAGAAAGTGAAAAACACTTGATCCTGCTAGGAGCTGACATGTCTAAAGAGCTTACAGCAGTAAGGCTACAGAAAAGCCAAAATGACACCAAAAGCACAGAGTGAAGGGAACAACTGCCACCATTTGTTTACATAAAACACAGGGATTTTGTTTCACTGAAGTCATTTTGTAATTTTCGTAAGATGTCTGTGTAATTTAATACTTTGATGCTTAAGCTTTATATCAGATTAGACTGTGAATATGTGTGCATTTTACCCAACAGGCACACAGTAACAATATAGAGAGGAGTTCTGATATAGTGCAGAGAGAGACAGAGCTGTCGAATGCTATTTCTTTCTCATTCTCTCCCTCACTCTTCATCCTCCCTCATCAACGAAATTAATCTTTACTCTGATAGCTTCAGATTATGTGCTGCTTTACAAAAAGGCGCCATATCAAACCTCATCAGGGAAGATGGAATTCATGTCTGGAAAAGGCTGCGGGCGATCACGTGCTCATATTTTATTATGGAGATAAGTCTGGAAAATTCTGTGAAGCACTTCAAAACAGCTAAACTGCAACAGATACGGTTCCTTTTAAATCTTATTTATGGTTTGAGTGAAACAAAGTAAAAATGGTAATCTTATTTTTCATGTTAAATCAATATCAGGTGATGAAATGACAAGAAATATATTATACATAACACATGCTTTTGGGGACTAAACAATCTTTCTTAATGTAATTTCATCTAACAGACCTGAAATCTACCCATGCAGCATATTCTAATGATATCACCAGACAACATGCGTGACTACTAAACCTCTACTTACATTTAAGCCATGTGGACTATACATGGTGTTTCCCCCCAGAGCATCATTGTATCCTGCCGTCTGACTGATAACATGGCGCAGGGTATCCACCTGAAGGGACAGACAAAGGTAGACAAATTGGTCAACTGGGTGTCTCGCAGCTGTCCAAAACTAACTGCAAACATGCTTAGTGAAGCAAAATATGCCTATTGGAGTGAAATCAAGAAGAGAATCTGAGATAGTGAATGTACTAACCATATAACACTACTAATTGATTAAAAAATTACTAATGTCACCAACATGCTCAGATCTATTATATTATTCATAGTGGCTATGAACCAATAAACAGAAAATGAAACCATAACTGAAAATAATAACACATACATCATGGCTATATTAAATGAGATTTAAATTTCTACCTCTTTCATAAACAGGCATAAATTGTTGGTAGCAAGTGTGTGGAGTGTGTCGGTTGTGTAGCAGCATTAAACTCACAAGATGGAAGACATTGACAACAAACAATAGCAAGATGAGACAGGAAGACAGCAATACAGAGTATAGAAAAAAAAGGGGAAAACATAGTACCAAAAACCCAATACCAACCCAAGAGCTCAAGTCAAAGCCAAATGCATTCACAAAATGTTTGGAACCAGAAAGTTGCTTCGTGGCATGATAGCAGTGGGGTGGGATTATATTTTGGCTGCCAAAATATTCCATCCAAAGCGAAAAAGTCAGTAAACACTTCAGTCAGTTGGATGTTATTGGAGGCCTCAGTTGGTAATTTGAACTGCCCTCGCATGGGCAGCATGTTTTTCTTATTTTTCTATTTTTGGTTTAATGTGCTTCAGACTGCACTGTGGATGGCTCAGTACACAGGCAAGACAAGGACAGCTCTCTGCACTGGTTGTCAGGAACTGTCCCTGATTGTTGATCCTACCTGTGACTGTACATTGGCTCCGACTTGTGCCCCTTGGTAAGAATCCCCATTCAGACTCTGCATGCTCAAGAACATGTCCCCAGAGTTTGGGAGGCTAAAAGAACCTGAAGAACCTGGAAAGGGAAGATGTAAGTAGCTGAATACATGAGAGGGCTATAAAGGAAAAGCAGAGACACACGCACCCAAGCACAAGTAACAGACACGCAGCACGCACATGTCTGCAAAAACAGACCCAACTCAAGCAGACAAGCACACAGAGGAAAGACTCCCACAGAGCAAGCAACTACGAGGGTGAAGGAAGGGAAGCAAGGAACCAAACAGAAGAGGATGATGTGCAGATCTTTTGACGAATGCGGTGAACACAAATGAAATGAGAATCACATGACACAGGGGGATCGGTTCTACATGTGGTTGGTCGCTTAAGCTCCCAATTGTTCCACATCACCTACTTCCAATCTAAAATTGTCAGGGAGGTATCACATGGTAAATGACAAGGACAATAAGAAGCTTATGAAAAGACCAGTACCAGTAAACATGTTGCTTAAAAGAGTGTTTTTGCTCTCTGCAGAATCCAGCTGAAACTCTTCATCTTTCATCTGGAATCCTGGGTGCAAGAAAAAGGGACCACTTCATAAGCTTACCACATCCCGACGCAGGTCAACCTAGCCCAATCTCAGCAATACATTTCTCATCAAACTGGACTAAACATGCCTTTTTAGGCTCTATGTTTTTTTTTTAAATATTAAATCCATATAATGCCATTTTGATGTTACTCTAAGTAAAAAGGCTCCCAGCAACTATGTTTCATGATAGTTTTTGTTTTTAAATCGCTACCAGAGTGGGACTTAACACCATTACATTACAAATGACAGAAAGTTGACAGAAAATCAAGGGAAAACAAATCCCATGGCATGATTCCGAATTCTTTCTCTTTCTTTTTTTTTCATTTTCCCAAAAAAATACATGTGTTCTCGGTTCACAAGTCAAGAACGCTCTCTTTATGCATGAGTTTGCTTGGCATCAACTGTCTTATAGACAGGAGACACTGTGATCCCCAAGCTGGGAGCAGAGCCTGTCACTCTTGCCAGTGTGAATGGTGCATGAGAGAGTGAGGCAAGCAGGCAGCAGGTTAAGGACTGAGGTAGAGGGCAGATCTCTATTCTTTTTCTTTTCTTTTTTTTTTTGTCTATATGCAGTAGTGCCTACCGGAGTTAGGAGTGGTAGGGGAGTTGGCCTGGCTGTTCTGCACTGCAGCGGCTGCAGCGTGTGCTGCATTTACAGCAGTCTTGGCAGCATACAGGTTGGCTTCTTCCTGAAACTTGCCGATGTTTTTCTTGTACCGGATCCTTTTGTTGCCAAACCAGTTGGAAACCTGTGTGGAAGAGCAGAAGGAGGAGGAGCAGAGGAGTCAGACGTCAAGCAGCCACAGCACCGTGCACTGAGCAGTGTGATTGTTTCAAGATGTCATGTTTGGGTCCATCAAGTACCCAATTCCCAGCCCCTGCAGTAATGTCCGCCGGGTACACAAGCTAATTAAGCCATAATCAGGAGCCACTTGTGTCTTCTCATGGATGGGAGCATGACATGCTCTCAGATCTGTCTCCTGACAGAACTAAAACACAAGGGGCTCCTACTGTATTGCACAGACGTTAAAGTCAGTGTATTGAATTTCACAGATCAGGATTGGTTGTTAGGGTTACAAATTTTAACATTTCCCTGAGTGAAAAATATGAACATTCATATTTTATCCCCTGAAGATAGCTCTCTGATTCCAGATCAGTGGTGATTGACACCTCATACAAATACAATTTATTGAATGTTTAAGCATCATGAAGGAAAGTATGAATAAGATGTTTATCTTATGTAACGCGGTGTGTCACATTTTGCAAAAACAATGTAAACAAGAAAAAAAAAACCTGTACAGATTTGGTAAATGTTCACATTTGACTACAATTATTCAAGCATGCATAACACTTCAGAATCAAATATAGTCACTCTTAATCAATGGTGTATATGTTTTGAATATGAATATAAGAAAACATTAAAACAGCATTGAAACATTTGTCGGTGTCCATAAATATGCATGCATAACTGGGGATTTGCAGTGTAAATTAATGTATACAATATTCAAAAACAAGTGTTAAAGGGTAAAGACCTACAGCTATGTTAACACTTTATTGGAGCAGATGGTGTTAACTGATGTGTCATAAAAATTCTGCTATATTTTACAGAGATAAAAAAAAGGACCTCTAATGGCAGAAAGAAGAACTGTTTAGATCAAATGAAATGTTATAAAGTGAGTAGAGCTCGATGGACAAATGCACATTTTGTTGAAATCATGATGTCCACCATCAGACTGAAAAGTTGTGTGAGGAGTGAACCTTACGTCTGAACGCTGGCTCTGCAATAACAGTGGAATAATAATGAGATGATGCTTGTTTTTAATGGTCCTATAAATTAGAGTGTCTTGTCGCTGTGCTGCAGCCCCCCCTCCCCCCTCTCAGACCCTGCAGCCCACGGCTGGACCAGCCAAAGAGCAGCTGCCCCTAATGACGCTTTATTTAATTTCCACCCATGTGCTTAAATTTTAATATCCCCAGCAGCCCGCCAATGCCGTGGTGTAAAAACTGACTGGATTTGCAGGACATCAGATCATTTCTATCCTGCACGTCTCTGTGCTCTAAATCTTTAATATCTAGGCAATTAAAATTAATGACCATTCAGGCGAGGCCCACTGTTGGCAGGGTTTCCTTGACATCAATTGTTTGATGGGTTTACCTAGAGGTTAAACTAACAAGCAAGGTTTAATTGGAAGCAATGAAAGCCCTGGCCATCATCCTTTTTACTTAACCTGCTTATGGTGGATTGTAGGGCCAAACATGGTGCAATAATCTTCCTCGTTTAGACAGCTCACAAAGTGCCCACAAACCCCTGAAAACCATAGAAAATGTTTTGTAACACTCATCAGTCTGTGTAATTTAACTAAACGTACATACAAACAGTGTATTAAACAGATCTACTTTTATGAAAATGAAGACATATTAACATCATTAGGTGTGACTTTATAGAAACAGACTGTACACCAATTTACCACATATCATTATTTTCTGCAACATAGGTTAATGCAAGAAAATCCAGGAGTAAAATGTTATGATTTCATGAGGCATGAACAGGTTAAACATCGGGGGTTTTAGCATTTTCTGCTTGGTTCTTGTCCTTCAAGATGAAGTGTGTTTTGATTGGATTACAAAGCTATACCACACCTCTTTCCCACACACACGCATTTCTCTCCTGCTCACTGAACTCTGGCTTCAGGGATTCTCAGGTTCAGCTAAATATTGAACAAACGCATGGCACTGAAGGTATGGAGCAAAACCCAATCTACAGAACTAATTCCCCTCTATCTTGTGGCAGGCCATGCATTCAATTGACTTCTATGTTTGGAGAGAGCCAGGCTGTGAGACTGCACTGCCTGACATCAGCTGCCTCAAAGGCGCTGATTGTATAATGACCATGCAGACCCCTTGCAAGGGCATGATACCACTGCTTTCATTAATGCCCACTGGGGAGGCTGCAAAGCTGTAGTTAATAATTTAAACTTTTCCACAGTATTTTAGGTCAATACGGCTCTGTTTAATGTATGGCAATGCATGATCAATTCTGACATAAATAATGAATTTTAATCCAAACACAAAGCTGTCATGACACTACATTAATAATTAAAAGTGGATATATTGAAAATTGGCACTCAGAAAAAAAACAAAAAAGCATATAAATTTTGACAATCTAAGTTGATCTCTGGAGCCAGGTTAAAATGCTGCCACTGAAGCATCTGATAGAAACAACAACCATCTAATGCCATGCCTTTGTTGCAATGCACATGCATGGGGTCCTGCATTTATAGACCCACTGAGGAATTATTAACAATGTCAAGCACTCATTGCACTTCAGTTATTTGGTATAAAGAGGCAGGACTCAGTAATCAAACTGGGCAGATGAAACAGTAAGATAATAATAATACATACATTCGCAATTTTGTAAAACCAAAGTTATTGCTGCAGCATTAGACATTAATAAAATAACTACACAGATAAAATAAAATAAGCACTGCATCTGAGCTGCAGGAATCTAGGGTTTGTTTTCAGAGAAGATGTCAGTGTGTCACATGCATTTTAAATGATCCCTGCTAAAATGATGCAGGGTATTTCATCAGTGATGATGCATTGAGCAAAGCTGCTGAGCATTATTGGCATACCATTCACAACGGATGGCGTTTACTTAATGAACTACGTGCGTAATCAACAAAGCAGCGCTACAAGAGTTCAGGGGTGTTTGAAAAATGACTGAGCCGCACCCTCAGAGTGACCACAGTGAGCTGTTTGTGACTCTGAAAGGTTGAGCCACAGTGAGGGATGACATACTTACACTGCACCTGGCTTCATGTCAAGCCTCTGACTTTGTTACTCCCTTAAAATGAGCCAGAATAAGTCAATAAGAACTGCAATGGCCTCCACTTATTGCAGAGGAAGCCACTAATGGGGCCTGAGATGAGTTCAAGTGAATTTTTAAAAGCCCTGTAATTTCAGGATAGACTCAGTTCTTCTCATGGGAACGGGTACATTGGCCTGTTTTGGGAGATACTCAGAAAAAACAGGCTGGAGATCAGAGTGTGAAGGCCAGTGGTAATTTCTTTAACTGATGAAAAGCACAGTCATCGCAAGGTGGGTGGGAGGTAAATAAACTCAGAGCGCTGACTGGAGATTCAAAAAACCACACAATTAGTCAACGCTTGACAACAAACAAGAATAATAAAATAATGTGGTAAACAATGCTGCAAACTAAAAATACATGTCACACATTAGTACACACAGAATATGGTCACAACATGAGTGTAGTGCAAAGATATGAGTCAATCAAAAATAGGCTGTAGTCTTGTGTGACTTACAGGTGGGATGTAAATGCTGAATATTGTCATCCACTCTTTTTAAAAAGCAAATTCAGACTTTATTCTAACATTAGCATTGTTTCAGTAGTAGTGTGAGGGAGGGGGGGTTCTGTGCAGTGGAAAACTGTAAGCCTATTACATACATAAACAAAGGAAGTACAGAGAAAATGAAAACAGTGGATCAGGAGAAGTTATGACATACCTGTGATACTGTGATGGTGCTTCCCACCCCCTGAAGGCAAAAAAGAATGGGCTTTTACAGTATCTGACTCTTCATGACTACACTCAATATACCCCTCATCACCCCCTCCCCACACAGACAAAACACTGCAAATTATTGTATAGATTCATGTTGCTATGATATTGTGTCTCGTGAGGACAACCATAGAACAATAGAGGATAAAAATCTAGATAGTAGTCACAATCATAACAGGAAAAAAAAAGAGCACAGGATAATAATACTTTGGATGTGGGGGTTAGGTGTGAGAGATATTGCCTTCAGGTTTACCCAACGAGGAGGCTATGATATATAGAAAGTGGGAAAGTCGCATCTTTAAGTGTAAAATATAACTGTGAATTTAGCGGACTCCTGCAAGGCCACTTGAAGAGCAAACATACAGATAAATACCCAGTATCATCCAGTGTTTGGAAGCACCAGCCTTTAAATGCTTTTCTTAAAGTAATGGATGATGCCATTTTTTTTCTCCCCAGCTTATGACCTGAGTGACTGACCAGGCAGCAGAGAGAGAGCACACATGGTGGATGGGAATGAGAGGGAAAAATGTCAGGGGACCCAGCATAAGGGCGACTAAGGAAGGACAGCATAGTGCTTTGATTGAGGCTAAGATGATATAGGCCTCCCTTCCCTATGGCCCTGCTCTGACTGACTGGGACCAGCCGTGACTGAAGCATCATTAGGTAGTCACAATGTCAAGGTTAGCAGAGGACATTGTGTCTTGGTGGTGTGACCTACTGTAACGATCCCTCTAGGCTTAAGCCTTCACCACCTTGATTACCCACCAGCTACTGTTAGATGAGCGCTACCCACCTGGGAAACAGTGATGCTGCATTTCTTGGCCAGCTCCTCTTTAGCTTCCTCGCTCGGATAGGGGTTGCTGAGGTGCGAGTAGAAATATTCGTTCAAAATTTCCGTCGCCTGCTTGCTGAAGTTTCTCCTTTTCCGCCTGAGTGAGGAGCAAAACGAGAGAAGGGCCGAGCAAGCCTATTAGTGAGACCAGCATTAACTCATCCATTTGGATTGCACAAATTGCACAATCAATCTCACACATAAATGGTGAAAATAATGAGGAATTGGCTCTAACGGCCTTCAGGAACAGAATATCAAGTCCTGCTCCAAGTGAAAAAACTCTGACCAACTGACAAACACACACACACAAACAAACCCCACACAGTCTCAAAACACATACAATGTTTAATTTGGTCTGTTGGTCTCCAATCTCCAGTCCAAGCGTGTAATGTGTTGAGTTTAGTGCAGCGGATGGGTGGGCTTCATGATGGAGCCTAAGCCCAGTCGGAGTGCATCTCGGTACATTATAGAAATCATAGCATGCACAGTTGAGCATTGTTCCTGAAGTGCCACAGCCCCAGGGATCTCCAGCAGAAACAAGGAAAGTCTAACTAGATCTGGGTCCCCTTCCCTCCCAAGGGCACTACTTATCATGTTGTTGAGCATTTGCTTATTTTGCCTTGTTTACTGTGCTTCTCGCAGGCAGCAAGCAGCAAATGTGCTTCCACTCGGCTGGTTTGGCCAGAGCTTGTGCCGCTCTCAGCATAGCTCCACACAGCATCGTACTGTTAGTGATTAGAGTAATCTACAACACCTGCTGATGACCTTCCCTTCATCCATTACACATGACTCGGTCCCCATTTCATTTGGTGTTAACTGCTCTCAGGTGTGAGGGCATGATTGTCTTGAAAATGGATAATGCATGGAACGTGGACATAATTAAAATCGTGCATCTCTGCAGTGTTCAAACTGTGTGCTGTGCTGAAAACAGAGAGTTACTTCAAACCTCCACAAAGTCTAAAAATTGACCCCAACCACTGAGTTTAGCTTGTACGGGTTATATAGAAGCAAAGGTTTCTAAATACATGATACACACACACACATAAATACCCTAAACACACACAATCCACTGACCTGGCATCAAGGAATCTGGAGCGCAGGATCATGACAGCCTCACAGGTGCTTTGCTTCAGTTGCATCTGGATGGAGCTGAATTTACGGTGGATTATTCCCACCATGCGTTCAATCTCTTTGGGCGAGATGGGTCGCGTGCGAGATTGTTCCCTCAGCAGGTTCATCACGTGGGTAGTGAACTCGTTACATGCCTGCAAAGAAAAAGATTGACATAAACAATCAAATTCAGTTGTCTCCAATCACGGGGTATTTTACAACTTCTTAAAAAAGTCACTGTTATTTTCATCTTTTCATGTGATAATGAGTTAATCACATACAACAAAGTACTTTGTTTGCATGTGACTTTGATGACTTATAAGATGAAGTCATTTTTAAATAAATGAAGATTTGTAATTTGACTTGCTCATAATGCAGAATGAATTTAGACATCTTTTCGTTAAACCAGTAGTTCATGCATGATTAATTAGAATAACTCATTTACGTAGTGCACACTTTAGCTCATTACTCTGAGTAAAATTCGTTAAGTATTTACATTTAGATAATTAAAACCTGAAAACACCCTTAAGAAAGATGCATTTACTCCAGGCAAAGTGTTGTGTGCCCCCGCACCTCCTCTCTGAGAGCACAAAGTAAATTAGTCTAATTTAGCTCTCTGGCTTGCTGAGGCATCCCTGTTACACCTTCTATTTCACCCATAATGCCCCTGTGTTTAATGGCAGGCTCAAAGTGCTAGGTGAAGGAGCTGATCACACTTTCACTTAACACAGATGATGAAGACACTCCTTTGGATCTCTACAAACAACAACAACACAGTGATTTTTCATTTTTTTTCCAGGCTGATCCCAGGCTCATCAGATAAATTACCTGCATATATATAAAAAAACCTATCTGGTTATTACATGCTTATGTTGACATTTTAACTGTGAAAAAAGTTTTTTTTTTTTTTTTGTAAAGATTTATAGAAAAATGTAATGAGAAATTGAGTCACTTTAAGCAAAAAGACTCAATCCTGAAGCATTTCTTCTTTCAAGATCTTATTCTTGAGATTTTGCAAAGATTCTTCTTTACCTGTTCGTATTTCTCTAGCTCTGTGTGGTAGATCTGTCTGATCTGGGTGAGTTTGGCTCTGTAGTCGGAATGTTCGATGGAGTTGTCTGCCGCTCCGCCTGAGGCCGCGGCGGCAGCTGCAGCAGCGGCAGATCCACCACCTTTCTCTGGTCCTGCCACTCCCTCTGCCAGCAGCATGTTGTCTAAACGCATGAGCTGGGGGTCGGGAGGGTCCTCCTCCTGGGCACCGCGAATGCTGAGACCTGCAGCAGCACATAAACATTGACACAGTTTCAGATAATGCCATTCAGAGACATGCTAAGACTGGAAAAATTATTAAAAACAAATAAGTCAAATACACACAGACTGAACAGTAAGGTGCAATTAGATTATCTATGTCTACATAGTGCGTCACAGTGATTTTTCCCTTGCAGGTACAAACTGAGTGCCTCCTGTGTATGTGCTGTGTTCCTGTCGCCCATGTCTTTGCCTGTTCTCTTTTATTTACACACTGCAGTGCACACTGTGTGTATGGGAAGGCTGACATGACAGCAACATCCATAAACTGACAAATGCTCAATGGTGAAGTGGCACTTCTACTCTGTGAAAGGATGCTAAACAGAAAACTATACCTCCAGTAAGTGTCTCTGTCTTTCAAACACAGAATGCTGGAAGCTCAGTTACCACAGTTTTGCCTTTTCTGTTAATAATGTTTTAATCCAGTATTATTGTGTCTCCCTGATTTAGCAGTATTTTAAGATGTAATAAAAGTGTGCTGGTGGGATAAATAAATCTACATACAGCAAAATGAGTGCAAAATCAATTTTATGCAAAGTGCTTATTCATGAATTCTGTTTTTGTTCTCGGATCCTGCTGTTTATTTCCTCTGGTTTTCTGTCTCGACCAGCCTGTCGGCACGTCGTAATCACACAGCAGATAGCATGCGCGCACACCTGGATGCACTGGCAATGCAACCACAATGCCAGGCTTTCCAGAGAGTAAACAAACATAAAAACACTGCGGGTCAAAATTACAGCAAAAACAAGCATGAGCAATCCAGTTTAGTAAGTGGATAAAAATGTGGCTCAATGGGCAGTAAATACTGAGTGGCTACTCAAACATTATGATTACCAGACTTGTTTCAATTCAATAATCCCTCCTGCAATTCAGGGATTTTCAACAGCTCATTACAGCTTCATTAAGATATGGCCAGCCTCTGGATTCTAAATAGGAAGACTAGTAGCTCTATTGTGTCAGCCAGTAGGCATGCAATCAGAGAAGCCCTTTAAATGTGCTTTGACCGACTGACCCTGCACAACATCAGCAGGAGTAAATACCAGACAGAAAACAACCCTTTTTATATCTTTCTTATAAACACAGTCCAGGGTTAAGAAAACAGGCGACATATTGTGGCCACATCTCTGATGTTTTCATCTCTGTTGGTGTTTTGTTCGACTGCAGGGCCAGTGAAAAACAAATTTGCCTCTATTTATGGATCGGCTGGCTTAGAGTCTTTTAGGTGTAATGGTGTGAGAGGAGTGGATGAATGTGGCTATTTGTGTTGGAGACATTGAGATGCTGGACAAGGCTCCATCAAGCTTGCAGAGCCAAGCCATCCATGTGGACAATATGCCGCTGCTCCACTAACCCTCATCCACATCACGGTGCATTTGAACAACACCACCCAAAGCTATCACTCTGAACAGACTCTGCTGTTTCTGTTCCAGTTTGGGCCGCATAAAACAAAATGGCACATGATTCAAATGTTGATTGACCAGATGCCTGGCTACATATCTCAACATGGTCTAATAGCTGG
Source organism: Leptatherina wallacei (assembly GCA_028567055.1). Lineage (NCBI taxonomy): Eukaryota > Metazoa > Chordata > Actinopteri > Atheriniformes > Atherinidae > Leptatherina > Leptatherina wallacei. The sequence continues at coordinate 21,748,079 of JAOXYM010000012.1, read as the reverse complement.
TGGTTTATCTGCCACAACAGTTCATATTTGCCTAATTTGCTATTTACTCCCACTCTCTGATTCAACACAGGCTCAGCAGGCCACACTTTCCTTTGTGCTGTGGGTGGTGGTAAGTAGGTAGGCACGTTTTTCATGTCAGGTATATTAAATATAACTCTGGGACGCAGCGTACATTTCCACACCAAACCCAGTTGTCACTTTCACTCCACTCACTCTGTATCCAGGGGAAATGCAGCTGAGGGAATTTACAGGGCTTTTCAGCTAAATGGGCATAAATCACTGGTTTCATTCAAACTAAATAATCATAGACCATAAAGAGCTACTTGTCTCTTACCATATATTACCCCAAAGTTTCTGTGTGCAATACTGTGGCCATTGACAGCAATGGAAAACAGAGCGAGACATTAGAAAGTGACATGTAATCCTGTTAGTTCACTGACATGTGGAGTGGCCGTGACATTTTTATCATACGTGTCCATTGCTATTTGGGAAATCAGCAGGATGAAAATGATTACTCTGCTGCTCTGAGAAGCAGACGGCCCTGCAGGAGTCCACCAGGGTGTATTTGTGCCACAGCAGCTTGGGCTGGTCATTCATAACACATGTTAGGAGGAATGGTGTGTCTGTCTCCAGCATATAAATACAGAAAGTTAATAATTAAATAAACAACAAAAAAAAAAAAAGCCATATCTCTGTCTTGCTGTGTTTTTTCTGTGCACCTTTGTCAGAGGAGCTAAAGATTTGGGATTCACTGCTTAAGCTCAGCATCATCACACAACTTCCACAATATAACCTCGAGTGAGATAGTATCTTTAATTTGCTGTGTGGTTGACAAATCTGTATGGTAACTTTCAATTCCACAGCCACGTTCTAGCACTGCAATGCTACTTTTCTGCTCAAATCTTTATCCTGTTTTTGTCTGATGATATGGGTATTAAAACAAGTTTGGGCACCCGACTTTAGCTCTAATCCACCTCCACAGTCAAAGTGGGATTAATCTCAGTGCAAAGGGAGAGTGCGTGAGACGTGTCACCTTGGTAAAGCCTGCGAGCAATGGGAACTTAAGAATGAAAAATCGATACATGTTCCGGTTATTTCACATAGGTTTGATGATGATGCTGGCCCACTTAATTACCAGAACGCATTTAATGGTGTAAAATTGAAAAGGAAAATCAGAAATTGTATTAATAATAATGTCACATGTCCTTAATTGGCCTCATTTGTCATTCAACAATACAGGTGGGGTAGCTGGAAAAATCACTTGCATATACAGTATGATTGTTCCTCATTTCTCTTCTATGGCTGAGACAAAAGGGGACACTGTGATTAATCCGTCCCTATCAGTCAGGGGCGGTTCATCTTTTCACTTTTTACAGCTTTCACCACTGCTATCTGATCTAAGAAAGGAGCAAATTTGACAGATACAGACAATGCAGACCGTTCTTCATATACACTAAACTCCCCCCCTTTCCCTGTTTATAATCATTTCCGGTTCATGGCCGTTGTCTCGTACATCATTCCCTGCTTGAAGCCCTGACAGTGATCTGAGCGCTGCCTCGGGCCTCTCTCCTTTCCTCCCACCTCTTTTCCCCTTGTGCCCTCTTTTATTCTGTGGGCTTAGCTGACCTTTGGCCCACTGCTTGTTTACTCTCATCACTGAAGTGTGAGCAGGAGAGCCATAAAGGCAGAGCCCTGCTGGGTTAATGTGGCCTGCTGAAGAGGGAAAGGGTGGCTCTGGGCTTCTCCATCTCATTCAGCTGCACTGAAATCACAGTCGAGCCACAAGACGATGAACTGATCGGGGCATTTCTTACAAATAAAACAAAAGATTTTTCGATTTAAATAACTTGGTGCTTTCTTTGAGTTTTTTTCACCATTGTTTAAAGCTGCTCTAACGATCTAATGTTGTGACTTAATATTGTCCAGTTTTGTTTCCCAAAACAGTCTGTTCATTACAAATAACCCTGACCTCCTGCAGCTCCTCTCCGACCAACTGCTTCCAATGAACCGCTCCAACCACATATCGACAGTCTGTTCATCTAATTGCATTGATCCACTAAGGTCTCCAAAAGCTAACTAATCGAAACAGAATTTATTTTCTGTCAATATTTGCAAAGGTCATCTCTCTTAAAGCTGTGCACCAGACAGTGTGAGGAGGGAAGTGTCTGGGAGGAGGAGAAGGAAGACCGTGGCATCTAGCCTGTTACTGAGGCTCGTCCAAGGTGAGCTTTAACTCGAGCTTGGCACTCAGGATCCAAGGCTTCTAATCCACCATGTTATTAAAACCCCCTGCCAAAGCAAAACACTAGAGACTACAGAGGGCTTAGAGTATCCATTTCACAAAGAGGCCAGTGTCACTGCAGCCGCGTTCCACGTCTCCTTTGACTTCATATCATCTCCTTTGTCGTGGCGCCTGGATCAGTAACCTTCAGCTGCAGAAGCTAGGAGCTGGATCAAATTACCATTGAAAATCTTTTGTTCTGACAAATGAAACATAAGGATCGTCTTTCATCCACACTCTTAAAGGTTTTTTTTTAAAGGTTGGCCTACATCCACATGGCACAAAGAATCTGAGAGAATGCCTGCAGGCACTCTGTAGCATGTACAGTAATTAACATGCCATTAACACATTAATACACATTAACTATTCCCAATGTTAATGGCAGAGTAATTACCATACCTGATACCGCACTGTGGGGAAGCCAAAGCACATTTGCCACTTTGTGTTTCACTTTCTTTGTTGAGTGAGCTGAAAGGAACAAGTTGGGGAGATGGTTCAATCTGCTTTCCTTCACTGATGAAACAGCATTATCCATTTGTGCGGCTGTTGAATAGTGTACCCAGTGTAGATAGAGGGAAGCACTTTTGCACACTTAATCTAACTGTTCTAATTTTACTAAACGGACTGTACTTGTATAACGGTTTTCTAGTTAGCGCTTTGACACTACATGTCACATTCACACACACTCTCATATAGCACCTCTATTGTTATAGCTGTAACCTATTATTCACATTCATAATCCGATAGACACATCGAGGGGCAACATGGGGTTCAGTGCCTTGCCCAAAGACACTTCGGCATGTAGTCAGGGGAAGCTTGGAATCGATCCACTGACTTTCCGCTTGGCGGACGACTGCTCTTCCTCCTGAGCTACAGCTGCCTAAAAACAGAAGAAAGTTCTTACTGTAAACCACCAAGGACAGATTCCAGAGGTGAGGCTGAAATACTAGAGGGGTCAAAGAGTCTTCCAGTGATTAAATGCTGTATGAAAGAAGAGACAGAATAAACTGGGGAATCCCTGTCTGGAATGATGATGTATTTCCTCCCAGTGCAGTGAGTGATAAGCTAATCAGCTACACTGACAGTGAAGTGTTACAGCCCCCAGTGTTGGGTCAAGACTTCTCCCATCATACACCAGCAGCACACACTAAACAGACAGCGCATGTAGGTGGTGGTGAGGAGTGACAAAAAAAGGCTCTGGTCAGAAAAGAAGATCTCTGTCAGTTCAGGTAGCCTTTGTTCCTCGATGAAGATGATGAGGCACTCCTTCCCCCACTAAAGAGGAGGCCGTGACAGCAACGGGGGGTGAGGGGCGTGAAGGATGGAGGAGGGGGGCTTGCCAGTCTCAACCCACGACTCCAAGACATGCAGGGAGCGGGGGAGGGCAAGGGGGTGGGAAAAGACAACCCAAACAAACATCTTGAAGACATTTTGCCAGGCACACCAAAATTAATCACTGTCCCACGGTGGCACTGACATTTGTGGGAAGTGACACACAACATGACAGACTAGAAGGAGAGGATGAAAGGAGATGGAGGGAGGGTGGGAGGGCAGGGTAAACAAGAGCCACTGTCACTCACTGTGATCATGTGTGTGTGATGTGTGTATTTGTGTGACTATATGTGGACATGTGAGTGCCCACTTTGTTTCCTGCCCTCTAAGACTCAGTGTGGGCAAATGGCCAAGTGGTGTAGTGATGGTTGACCAGGCCTGGCCGTGTCGGCCGCACGCAGCGGTTGGGGAGACCGGCCAAATGAGTGGACAGGACCTCCGCTACAGATCAGCACACTGACTGACCCTACAGGACTCATACAGCATGGGGCTCCATCATAGGGCTCACATGGTCTGATAGTCACAGAAAGAGCCAAAAAAAAACACAAATACACTTGTGTTTTACAGGCAGACATCCCACATCTTTGAAAGGCATAAAGCAAAGAAAATACTCAATATGTTAGTCAGAGATGTCTGAATCTCTGCCCTAGACAGTGACTTGGTTTTTAGATCAGTTTGGGACTGTTATTGCATCTCATGTTTCAATATTTCATTCCATCCCTCTTTTATTGAATTAGCATGTTTTGCTTATTTCTTTTCTTCAGTTTCATTTTATATTTCATGTATTGATGGTCTTTAGCTCCTAGCCTCAATTTGCTGCAAAGGTAGGCTGATTTGTTATTCAGACCCCAAGCAAATAATGCAAATGTGGCACTGAAAGCCACTTATGAAATACCCAAAGGCAACTAATCACTCCTCCTCTCGTTCCAGCCTTTCTGCAGCCTCCTAATTAGAAGCTGGAGATTGCATGAAACCAGGTCACACAGCAGGTCTCGTACACACCGATAACCAGGCAGACAGAAGAGAAAACCTTCATGCAGACACCAAGCCAAGCATGCATTATTCCAAAGGCTAGAGGTGAAAAAACAATGCTTTTCAAATTATTAATGTCATATATTTCACTGTATGCTTCCAAAGAAAGGATTCAGGCTTGAAGTATTTAGTGTATGTGTTTTGTATTTGTTTTTCTTAGTGCGTGTGTGTCCGCACATGTGCATGCAGTCATGTCTCCATGCATGTCTGTGTGAAAGCAGCATGCACACATAAGCAAAGAAACAGCATTGGTAGCACACAGCCAACCATGATCCACTGCCAGAGAGATTATTCTTTGCAGTGCCATTTCTGCAAGAGAGTTGACAGTCCATCATTTAGATTTTGCAGTGTATCCACGAAAAGGCTGCATTGCCTGAAGCAGAGGGAGCTGTTCTTTCCTTCAGTGTCTTTCATAGAAGAGAATTCAACTCCAAATTGTAAAGCCAGAATCCTTTGCTTGCTGTGCTAGTGTGAAAGGATTCCGCTACGAGGCAACCGAGGTTATGACAACGGAATAACACTGTGCTTGATGTGCTGATTCTTAGAGCATTTCATGGTGAGCACTGATAAATCCAACAAAAACACATCCACCTGCGGGATCTTGTGTTGAATGTGCCCGAACATGAGTGCTATCTCCATGTTGCAGGTTAGGGCTACAGCTGCAGAGTGCAGCACAAGAAGTAGCTGGGCAGATCAGGTCCAGGCCAAACAACAGCTTGTGACAGAAGCAGGCCAGAGAGGATGTTAAGACAAGAAACAGGCAGCCGGCCTGCCATCTACTCTTTTTCAGCTCTCCTTATACTCAACACATCACTTTAGATCCATCGCAAGTGTTTCTCAAAAACTACAGTGGAAACAGAGTTTCATATTACCATAAGAAAGGAGCAAAATAACTGGGGCTTGCTTGTAGCAAATGAGTGAATGATTGCTGGGAGAATACCATCTCCCTCATTTCATTTGACCAGCTGAATAGTTTTATTGTACACCTACAGATGATACTCCACATTTTGTTGTGCGATACACTGCGAACAAGATAGCTAAAAAGGTTATCCGGTGCTAATTATTCCCAGCATGTACTTTACACATCATTTAATGAGTAAGACTGGAGGCGTGGCTATTGGCTGTGACTTGCTCTCCCAGTTATCCAAGATGAACCATGCAATCTCCCTCACATCACCCCTGTCATGTGTACCAAGTCCCCCTCCGCATCCAATTCCCTGCTAGGGCTTCACTGGAGCAGAGAGAAGGCGCCACTGAAGCAACACAACAGCTCCCATAGCGTCTCCACACACCATGGAGGGAGGGGTTTGGAGGGGTGCTGCTGCTGGTGGGGGGGGGTGTAGAGCTGAGAGCTCACTCTCATAATTACAATAATTAACAGTTGCAGATTTAATTGGAAGGGAAGGCATTAACAGGAGGAACATTGCGGTGGCGCGTGCAGGGGGAACCTTTGCTGCAAGAAGCTTTTGTCTTCTCTGTACATAATGGTGCCTTGACTGTGGTTGCCATGTGCTGACACAACACAACACAACACAACCGAGCTGAGGGTTCAGACGGTGGGGCTTGTCAGGACTCAGACTGGAGGAAGATAATTAGGTGCCAGGTTAATGAGAGCACAGGCTCTTGATGGCATTTGGTTACTGTATGTGGGCAATTAATGACTTTGTTTTTGTGTTTTTATTGCCCACTTGTGTGGAAAGCATAATACATTATTCACCTCAAGTCTGTGTGTGGTGTTTGATTGAGTGGCACTGACTCTGGCTGAAGAATCTGTTTCGTTCACTGTGGTGAGTGGTAAATTCAAAACAATACATACTATACGGAGTGGTAAAATGTAATCTCAGTTCACTCATGGCTACCATGCTGCATGACCTTTTCAGATTGTATTTCCTCTTGTCATCAGCAATGATGTTAAAAACTCCAAATATGTCAAGCAAACAGTGAGGCTGCAGGTCAGGCACAGGACAACGTAACCACAAAACACACCAGAACAAAGAAACCAAACCCTGAGTTCAAAAGTGTTCGGTTAATTCACCGTATCACGTTTCGCAATGTATTTGTGAAATTCCATACCCCTTAGAAAAGCCCCGCTTTCATTCGAGAGGATTTATTGGCAATGAATCCACTGAGAGGTCTTTAAACATCTTCTTCTTTAGCTCAACCACTCGACGCCTCCTGTTTTGGAGTTAGTTGTTCTCTTGCCTACGGTGGCCAATTAGAGTGCTATAAGATAAATGGGCGCCCACAACTTTGATGTCCATCTTTTTAATAAGCTTTGGTTAAGATGACATCTGTGTGGAAGAGTTCAATATCTTCACAGTAGGAGAGAAAAGAGGTTTATTCTAAAATGAAATATCATGTAAATACTGCTGGAGGTTTTAGGATGGGTGGGGTGGATCATGGTGTCGGCTGTGACTCTGGCGTTGGCATTCATTATCTTCCACTGCAGTTGTGCAGATTAGGCACCGAAAGATGATTTTACGAGCTCTGTGAAATCTGTGCTTTTTAAAATACTAAATCAGCTCCAGCATAAACATAAAGAGTTTTTTTTTCTTTTCTTTTCTTTTTTTTTTTTTTTTAAAGGTATCTTCAAGTGAGGAATCCTGAAAAACCGTTTGGTATTTTTTATACACATTTAACACATAGATAGCAAATTAATTAGCCTAATACAAATGTTGAATAATGGATTATGGGCATAATTGGAGAAAAGCATGGCGTAGCAATATCTAAAATTGTGGGGTAATAAAATGGTTAACAAGTCCGTACAAAGAGAAGTGGAAAAAGAGCATATATCTAACCTTGCCTGCGGACGTGCTCCTTTATATGTGTGTGTAACTCAGTCAGGAATAATGTAAATGTCTGGAGAGTCTTAAGACTGAGCAGGCCCGTATAAAAGCACCCTGTTTCAGGCTAGTAAAACAAGTCAATAAATACAGCGGAGAAGCCTGTGCTGTCTGCTGCACTCTCCTGAATGAAAACAGAGGTGAACTGCTTATTTTCAGCCTGGCACCAGTGGTTGACAGCAGCATTATGGGCGCTCATACATTCTGACTATCACTCGTCACAAGCTATATCTGTCAACATTACACTCAAGTGCATTTTAGATGTAAAACAAGCGTTCTACGGGAAGAGTATTTATGACTTCATGTGGTCAGTTGCTAAATGAGCTAAACACTTCCTACAGCAGTGGGTGACCACAGTTATGATGCTCTCAAAATACTTTTCTTTCTCACCCAATTCATCACTTAGCCTATTTTGTTGATTTGTCACTTATAGAACAAACAGAAATATTACATGCTAAGCCTCCGCAGGTTGGCACTTACTGTGTTAGGAGGCCGAGCCAAATGGGAAGCCAATGACAGACTCACACAAAATGGAAACACCATTAGGGAGGCAAACACTTCACTGCGATAGCAGCTACCTGATTACAGGAGGAAAGCACAGCCACGGTTCTTCCTTTTTTTTCATACTGTGTCAACACTTTGGGAAAGCAAATATTTCAGTGACTACCCTCCGTGTGCTTTAATCCATATGGTGTATTCTGTTTGTCACCACAGATGTTCCACTCCCAGGATGGGTTTTCAGAATAGAGAACTGCTCTCTACAAGCAGCGTTCACCTGCTCCAAGCTACACAATGAATACGCAGAGGTCATACACCATATCACACCGGGGCCATGCAGCGTCAATCCTTTATTAAATTACCTAGCTATCTTATTTTCTGTCACCACACAGATATGAGGGTTATCTTTTTCATTTATGTAGCGGATTTTCAAGGGATTATGCATTAAAGATTAAGGGTGTGTATACCTAACACCTCAGCACAACAAAATGCAATACCTCAGACACTGCATGGCTGATGTGTGTAAAGGAAAAGGGGGTGCTGCGAAACAAATCTTCAGCAGCCAGAACTGGACAGGGTTTATTCTCCTCAGACAATACAAGCTGTGACTATACAGAATGTTTCAACCTTAAAATACTGTGGTAAGCAATACAAATCCCTTGGACAAAATGAAATGTATTAAACATGTGGATTTCATAAATCTCCCTTTCCTCGGTCTGGGTCAGAGGTATATTCACTGTTGAGCTCAGCAGGCATTTTTCCCTCAGCATTGTTACTGTGAGTCGCAAGTGCTCCGAGTGGTTTCAAAATGAATGTCAGCAAAAGCTGCATGTGTATAGCAAACAGCAGATCCTCATAGTAAAATGGTTTAGATCACTTACCCCTGCTACTTTATTAGAGTATTACTGTGGTGTGGGGATTTAAAGGTCTGCTGAAGAAATATTACCTCTGGAATAGTAAAGCCAGATCTGCATCTACAGTTTTGGATAGTTCTCCAGCTTCACCCCTTCAGTCCAGACAGTTAAAAAAAAAAAAAAAAGCCATTCAGATTCTAGCACAACACTGTTAAACACCCAATTGGGATCCCTTTAACCTTGAGTAGCATACCAAAGGTAGTAGCAGCCTAGGGCTATGGGGGGACTGGCTACCACAAATCCCAGTGCCATGCTGTTCCACAGTGGGGGCCCAGCATGGCCAGATTGCCAGAGAGGCCGGTTGAGGTGGTGCTACAGAGTTAGTAGGGGCTGATCACTCATCTGCTGCAACATACATTTAAGTCGCTCCATTATCTGTTTTGTTTTCCAAATGATCTGTTCTGGTACCCTCGCTGAGGAAACCAAAAGCGCACCCATGTTCACCTTGTGGGTGTTGGAGCATCTGTTGGTGTCTTTTTCATGAGTTGCTCATTATTTACCTGCATTGATGGGTAATATGTGAATTTTAAAGACGAGAAGATGAAGGAAGTAATTATCATTGCAGCATAGCTGTTGCTGCATGAATAAATGTAGGCTTATGGAACAGCAAGCAGCATGGATACAAAATTAAATACTCAGTATTGTGATTTGCCTCAGACTAAAAGCATAGCAAACAAAGTATGAATGATGTATGAATGTCATACATAGCTGTGCTTCGTGTGGGGGCCAGGGAGAAAAGATGAAGAAAGATAGAAGACAAATTAGTGTTTGAATAGGATATTCTTTCCCTTAAGCTCAGGCCACAAATGAAGCAAAACAAATAATGAAGCCAACAACCTATGAGTCATTTCAGTCATTTTGTGTAATTCAATCATTTTTGTGACAGCTGACGATTACTTCATCATCACACAAAGACAGATTAAAAAGTTGTCAAATTAAATATTAAAGAGGAACTGCAGGCAGTTGTAAATTTTTAAAGGAATAACACAGATTGGAGATGAAATGAGGCACCTATATGCATATTTTATGCCATAAGAACTGAATGCATACACTTTCCTCAGGCCACCTACTCTGTAATAACGAATCGCGAGTGTATAGATGTGGTAATGCAGCACAGCGGAAATGATATGAAAGAGAAATTGGTTTTATATGATGATGTCAAAAGGAATATGGCTCTGCATGGTCATGCAGAATAAAGATAAGATTCTATTTCGACGTGAGAGAATATTTAGCTAATGGTTTCTTCATTTCCTTAAAGAAAAAAAATAGAAGCCAGCTTTGTATGCACCTTGAATGAGATTTCTTCTGAATGAAGTTAACATCTTATCTTTCAATACCAGAAGAGATCTGTTGAAAATACCCATGTGTGGAGCAGAATGGTAAATGTAAAAGCTTTGTCATCTCTTGAAATAAAGAGAAAGTGACAAGTGACAGTAAATGCTATCACATTTTCAGCAGAAGAAAGGTTTGAAGAGGAGAACAAAGCCATAAAATGCTTGTGCAGAGAAGGTTAAATCTTTATAAGGAACAGAGAGGAGGCTGCATTTCACTAAGTCAGCATCGATTGGAGTAAACAATGACTGATCAATATGCATATAAAAGGCTCCTTCCAACAAAGACTTACATGCAGATTTCAAATATCACATCTCAAAGAGAGTACTATCCTGAGCCTGTTGAATTAGCAGCTTACACTTTTTCTAATACAGAATTTTGAAATTCAGCACTATACACAAATACACTCCTGTGTCCATACACACTTACTCATGCAATAAGCATCATTGTCACAGAGGCTTCCTTTCCAAATGGTTCAGCCTCCATCATCTGCAGGCGTTCCCAGACACACCGCTTTGAGTCTGCCATAATGATGCATGACTAAGTACAGTTAAAGTGTTGCAGTCTGTTGGCAAAAAGCAGTCAAGCACTTTGCTATAGTGTCACTACGGATAAACCATACAGCTGAAGGTTGACGATGGATAAAAGGCAGTGACAGGCCTGGTGATGCGACTCTGTGTGTGTGTCTGTTTATATGTGTGTTTGTGTGCTACCGCGGATTCACATGCGGATGAGAGGTTAGAAACCATGGCACAGCAGATTTGTATGTGTACTTAACTAGGATGTGAAATAGGGTTGGACACAGTGAAATAAAATGCTGTTCTGGAGTCTGTTGAAACTGGGACACAGTTTAAAAGTTATTCTTCCTGCTAATAAACAGACATCTTCCTCTCATGCTGCCGGGAATTGCAGCCTCACGGGTTTGCTCATATGTAACGTTACTGCTAGGCAGCGCAAGATTAAATTCTTAATTATAATCCAATAAAACAAAACTTTACTTGATACACTTGCATTTAATTCTGATTATTACTTGAAAAATTTCCAGACCAAGCAGAGCATTCATTATTTAACTTACTTGACCCTGCACATCTTTCTCCTTTGTTGAACTGAGTAATAAAAGACCGAGTCTCTTTCCACATTCCACTGTCTCCTCCAGTAGCCTTCAGAGTAGATATTCAGCATGCAGTGAATGCAGAGGAGACAAAGAACTCTACATTATACTGTACTCTGTTTGCCAAAGTCTTTAGTGTCAAAACGCTCGGCAGACTTTGTTGCTGCTTTGTCGGGTTCACCACTGCAGCTGCTTTCATGTAAATGATCCTGAATGTTATTTTCTAAAGAATGCTTTTTAAAGCGAAATCCCCATTTCTGCCTCTGCATCTTGTCACAAACCTTTTTCTATTCTATCTCCTCCCCTCTCTCCCCGCTCCCTCCTGCTGCAGCCGTAGACTGCATAATTGATGCAAATACTGTCACATGTGTCAGGAGCGGAGGCTCTTCTAGTTTACTTCTGTGCTACACTTTATCGGGGAACATTAAGTGGAGAAAGCAGCCTCATGCCAGGGGTGGAAAATCAGCTTGTCAGCGGTCTCATTCACATAGCCATTTCTTCAGGATTGTTTCATCAAGGTGATTGAGAACAAAAAGTACGGCAGCAAATTCCAGCTTATGTTTAAGAGCCCCACCACATACATTATTTATATTTGTTGCCCACCCTAGTCTTTCCATCCAGCCATCTGAGTACATCATTTCCTAATTCTCAAATATTTCTTCAGATTTCCTTCTATTTGCACAGTATCCCTTCAACATCAACTATGCCAAACCATTAAGCTTGTAAAGCATGCTTTTTGTGTGTGACACAGACCTGAAATTACAGATAGCTGCTTTCAAAGATTGCTAGGGCATGCTGGGAAAGCTGTAATAGCTGTGGAGTGACTGGAGTGCAGTCAGGGACAGAAACAGGATTTCATTTACAACAACGATACAGGAGGAATTATGTAAAATGGTAACATTCCATGCCATTTAATGAGCCATATTCACTAATGTCTGAGTCTATGGTCTAGCTGTAATAAAATGCGCCGCCTGCCAGAGCTCTGCTGCTACACTGTTTCTGTCTATTTCCAGCTCCATATTAAACAACGGTGCATAACAGAACAGGCAGACATTTGCAGTTCTTTTCCCTGCATGCTGAATGCTCTGCCTGTAGACAGAGAGAGACGCTTGTCTGCCACCATCTCTCGTCTTCTTCACTCCTGTGCTCCCCCTGACTTTTTTTTCTGGCCCCAGCCTGTGCCACAGATTAAGTGACTTGATCCTGCAAACATCTGAGGAATTCAGCTCAACAAAGAGGTCAGACAAAGGCCAGGGGATAGCCTTACAGGTCCTCCTCCATTAGCAGATCTACAGAGGTGTCATGGAGGGGGCTCTGCAGGCAACAAAGACGCCTCAAAAAGAGCATATTTCTTCTTGATGTTTATCTTTCCACTCATGATTAAAGCCGCTCTTATTTTGCCTGGTCATATGGATTACGTCACCAATTAGTGGGAAAAAACTGATAGACTCTCAATGCAAATTTTGCATAATGTGTTGTACTAGAAAGGATATTTTAGGACTGGTAAATTAAATCTTACATCTTTGTTCAAATCTTCTCAGTTCTTTGCAATTTCTCTCTCTTCCTTTTTCTTCCACACAAGTTCTCACTTGTGAACTCCAATACTCATGCCAAGTAAGGCACAAGTGCTGACTGTCTCTTTGTTTACACCTCTCTTGATATAGACAAACAAAAATACCCCATATTTTCCAGGCAATAGCATTCACAAAGAATATCTGGGGCTCCTAGAAAAACATTTCAAGAGTAATAAGCTTTCTCCATGAGGCTCTGAAACATTTCAGAAGGCTCCTTTGAAGCTCTCACTATGTTTGACTCTTCATATATAGACAGTGCTTGGAAAGCCTGAGCACCATATCACTGTAACCTCTCAGTGCTTCTGCATTAATAATTAATTGCCAATGTGAGTAAACACCAGTGAAGATATGAGAATGCCCCTAACAGCAGAAACTATGTTGCTCCCACTTAAAGCAGTATGCTTAACATATTTGGTTGAGTTTGGGAATACATGCTAATGTGCCATCGTGGAGTGAATTCTATCAGTAACTTATGCGTATTTATTCATATGTGCAATTGAGCCATGCTTGGCATATTTCACTACTGAAAAAAATTCCAGAAGAATCTAAGCAGGTGGCTCCATCGTTCATACCAAATGCTCCTATGTGTCATCAGAGCTGCTCAAGAAGAGATTTGGAAATGTTGCTCTTGCACAGTTACCCTTTAGCTTACAGGCAGCATGCTGTGAGTTTACAGCTAACACAGCCTCATTTATATTACTTATAGTGAGGAATGTATGTGCAGGGCCTGTAGAACATGCTGACCTTGTCAGTGTGAGCAGCATCTCCCAGCACCAGTGAAGAGCCTGCTCAGGTATTGTTATCAAACCACTCCAAGGCTTCCTGCTCATGTTATATATAACTGAGAAACTAAAAGCCTCTGAGGATGGCAGACAAACAGCTGCTTACTGAATGGCCAAACAACATAACATGCCCATTCAGCACAGATTAAAAGATTTTATTACATGTATAGCATAAGCTCAGACCATGGCAAAGTATTGTATCTGGTTTTGAACATCAGCTTGTTTCTGAATAAAAGAGAATTAGAGGCTGTGTGATACGTACTCTAATTTTATCATTATGGCTTTGTATCCATCACTAATGAGCCTTTTTCAGCTTTTGGTGGTAGAATGTGACCAACTACTCAAAATTCAGGAGCAGGGAAGAATCTTTTATCTTACTAGGGATTCTCATTATTTCTAATAGCACTTTTGAAGTCTAAAGAGTAGAACAGAGCATGTTCTCTTTATTCTTCAGTCACTGACAGACATGGCCAAGCACTATGGGTTAATGTAATATCACAGTTGGATGCCTCCTCTACTCACTTACTACTCCCTGTTAGCTTAAAAGTCCTTGATTGGAAAAAAAAGAAAGAAAAAGTATGCAATGCATGAAAGGAGGTGACGATTGTAAGAGCCCATGACGACGCAGGGCCTGAAAAATCACACCAAAATACAGCCTTTTTAAAAGGCCCGTTAAGAGAATGTGTTTGATTGATTAAAAGTGCATTATATTCTAATTTCTAATAAAGCAATACATCATTATAATAACATTTGAAGAAAACAAAAGAGTTGGAAATTCCTGTTCATTTGGTTGCAGGGAAACGTTGGTCTAAGAATAGAAAAATGGACTGTAAAAAGTCCATGGTTCATCTACTGAGACTGGCATATCAATTAGGATTGTGAATAAGAGTGTAATTGAAAGCAACAGGAGCAGAAAGAAGCGGAAATTCATCAAGGCAAGCATGGAAAAGCACAAATGAGCTCCAAGCGAGACACAGGGAGCCCCGTCCCCATTCTTCTGCTCTGTCTTTGCCCAGAACACATCCACCTAATCTCTCCCACCATTACCAAACAATGAAATCAGCAACCAAACAACTCTGCCTGCTGAGGTTTCCTTTAATAATTCTAAGCAGGCTAATTGTTTTATTAGAGGTTCAAATAAATATATTTCTTGGACTGGCTCTCTTTTCAGCCACAGTAGATTCATAAACTTTGTGTTAACGCCACATTGGCTGCTCACATCTGCCGCCTCAGGGCCCCAATAAGTGGTAAATCTGGTTTTATAAAGAAAAAAGGAGCTCACAGTGTAGCGTTAACCACTTACTGTTGGCTCATCAGTCACAACCTGTTGAGGGGTTCAGCACCTTTTAGTGTGTAATTTTGTGCAAACTAAGAAATATAAGTGCTGTTGAGGTCAAAGTTCACATTGCTGGGACTTTAATAGGAAGGTTTTATTGGTTGCACCAGTGCTTTGTGCTCATAATTGCTTTACAGAGTCTGGCTTATGGGCCGGTAGCATCTGTGTCTTCCTATACTCTTATCTCTGCTGGCAAGCGAACACACTGATGCAGGCCTGCCACACGATCATTGTACCATGGCTCCACTGTCACTAAATGGCACGTTCTCTCAGCCCCATTCCTCCCTTTCCTCGGCACGGGCTTCTCCAGCTGCAGCCTAATTTCCTGTGACTTGCCTAATTACTGTAATTAAGGATTAATTGCCATTAATTATTCACACATAAGCTCATCGCAAATCATGGGGTAAATGTCTTATGAAAGCTGCCATACAAGCCATGTATAAACACACTAGGATGCTCCAGGCTGCTGAATCGATCACTCAGCCCTCCAGCAAATCTCCACGCCACACTTAGGAAAACAGCGATAACTCTCCCCAAAATCAACAGCCCATCCAGGTGATGGAGGAATCAATTCAGATGCTTTATTCATCTCAGCAACATTCGGTCACTGAGATGCGCTCTCAGGACTTACAAGGCATGAAACAAACAGGGGAGTGTCTGTGAGGCATGCTGTAAACACAAACTTTTGATAAAATGGCGAAATGTCTTGAAAAAAACAAATATGTAGCTAAATGGGGTGATGGATGAAGATAAGTGGAAGCAGATCCACTTATATTACCGTACTGTTGCAGTGCAATAATCAGACTGCTTTCACAGTTAAGAGATGAGTCATCTCTGTCAGCAAATTTAAATATAAGGAGTCTAAATTGTAAGAACTTGATTAAAACCTAAGGGATTGGTTGTGAGTTGAGAAGAAACATGTCATTAACCTCTCTTGGGAAGAGGTTTTATCTTTTGTAACTGGTGATGTCTGGGACTTTCTGGCTCTTTATGAGAAAGAAACCGGACATATCAGAGGCAAATATTTACACTAGTCTATACTCAGTTTATTCCCATGCATTTTTAGGGAAATACTTTTTAAAGCTTCAGCATCATAAAATCATAATAATGGCTATAATGTAAATCTGCTGAGCACGAAATGTCTTCTAGGGACCTGCATGCAAACAGTTTTTAAAATGAGACATTTTTACAAGGCTTTAAATCAGCAGTGGAGCCATGTGTTGATAGAGAGGGGGGGGAGAGAGAAGTAAATGTCTGACGTGTCACACCAGGTCTGTGAGACCTTCCAGTAAACTTTATTGTAATATACAAGATTGAAAATTATTTTCTTGTCCTGGTGGGTTCAGTAGCGGCTGCTGCCTCAGCAGTGATGTTGCGCTCAGCATTTCTGCCTCTTTGTATCTTCATATCCATAAACACTGGTCACTTTGAGGAGTGGATGGGATGAGAGGTGACTAATTGTCAGACCAAAGGCAGATGTGGCAAATTAATGCAGAAAACAGCTTTATTTGGGGTGCACACGTTTGTATTTGATTTAAACTTTTATGTTAATGGACGGTCTGGCAGCTCTTTAATGCTATACGCTCTCTTGTAAACAAGCCACTTTGCAAATCCATCATTGGGCTTTCCTGGGAAAAAAAAAAAGAAGAAAAGACTAAATTTCTACAAGGAGAATGGAACGGATAATTCCATTCCAGATCAAGGGGATAACAAGACCTCAGACATACAGAGGCAGCTTGAGCCAATGCTGGCAAAATTTCTCCTGATCAGCATTACTGTAGCCAGAGTTTAATTTATAGAGCTGAGCTGGTCCTGTTTTATGCGTTTGTTAGATTAATGTGCAGAGCCATAGTTTTTTTACTGCCATAGTCTTTGATCAAGTTCAATTTATTGGGATTAACCTGAGGTTCAAGCACAGACTATGATCCATTTCAAGTCATTATATGAAGCTTCCACTCTCTCCAGCTGTGATTGGGTTTCTAGTCCTTATAATTACGCACAAGTTTAAGCTGTCAAATCTCTCCTCCAGTTATGACGGTTCTTTAATGGCCTTTTTGCTATAACATATTAATTTCTTCTTATTTTGGACTTACTTATATACCGTTTTGACTGTGCAACATGCCCCTTAAATTAGCAGGTGTTAATTGTTACCTTAGAAGAAGTGCAGTGCTGTGATAAATGCTACTTTTCAGTGAGACACAGGAGAAGTGCCTGATTGTGCCTTGGTGTTAATATAGAAATGTGTTTTACAGTCAACGTGTCACCGCGCTCTGCGTCAGCATGTGAGTTACAAGACCCCACAGCCTGTGCAACTTTGTGTGCAACCTGCTGCCCCCACACATTTCACACACCCACCTCCCTCTGTGTGACACCTCCAGCACGCACATGCATCATCGCGTCATTGATGCCTAATTGATACTTCCCTATTTATTGTCACCTTCCCCCTCTGTCAGCTGACTTGGCTGTCCATGTCGCTTTGCATTTAAGGACTCCCGGTTGCCTTGATCTCAGTAATTAGATTTTATGTGCTAATTGGTGTAAATACAAAGATGGGAGTAGCAGGCAAACGCTATCACTTTGCGGTTATGAGTTGTGGCTCTGATAAGTGTTGGGTGCAGTACTAAAGGGATAGCAGAAGTGTCTCAAGTAAACTGATACTTCTGTCATCAGCTCTCATCCTCTCATTTATTTTTTTTCCCAACACATTTAAAAGACCTGTACAGCTTGAATCAAATTCAGACATCTTGAGATGTCTTTGCATCTTCTGGTTTTAAAAGTCTCATTTACCTTTAGAGGCAAATGTCATTTATAATTTCAAGACCCAGTTGTCAACTTAATTATCAAGATATGGCAGCATATTCCAGTCTGGATTATATTATATATATATATATATATATATATATATATATATATATATATATATATATATATATATATATATATATAT
>JAOXYM010000012.1:21713972-21729997 GCA_028567055.1 Leptatherina wallacei | reverse complement strand
TAGATAGATAGATAGATAGATAGATAGATAGATAGATAGATAGATAGATAGATAGATAGATAGATAGATAGATAAGAGATGTGTGGTTCTGCATCTCTATCAAATGTGCAACTATTTCATTCAGACAGTCATATTTATTAAAACACCTTCGATGTTGAATATTTAGAAATATGTTGTATGTTGTTACTTTAACCTGACTGCTACACATAAAATAACTAGAAATGTGGCAACATTATTTTTTAAAATAAACTGGAGTATTGCTGAGGGGAAAACCTGAAATATAACATCTCTTGGCTGTATATACTGTTCTCAGGACATGGTAAGGTCTAACAAGAAGGGACTAATGGAATTTTATTGCATGAAAATGCACATTAAAATAGATAGTTGTTACATTGGCAAGTCATTATATTTTTTTTATGTATTTCTGCCCTTACAAAAGACAGGCTGTTACAAGGAGTTAAGTCAATAGTCATAAATAGCTTTGAAGCTGTAATACTCTTAACAACAACAGGTCAAATTTCTTTATTTCAAATGTTTTAAAAATTTAAATCGGTGTAGATGTTGCTGCTTAGGAAAATTTACCAATTAAATCTACTTTTAATTTTTCATCCTCAACGCATCCTTTTGTTTTCTAGGTTTAAAGATAGTAAAAGTAAAATCTTTTTAAAGCTTTACCATCAAGTGTTCCCACTCAATAATATGTTTTTTTCAGGCATCTGCTGCAAAATGCTCAGTTTCAGTACAGTAATGCAGATATTAAATGAGAAACTTTCACAATGATTAAAGTGCTTCAGCCATGTGGTTTTCACATGCAAAAAACACAGATGTATATTTCTTTACCCCTTTCTCATTTTTAACTTGGTTCTTTTTAAACTCTGTGTTGTCAGCAGATGTCCTTCTAACGGAGACAAAGAAAATGAGAGGGGGCTGGATATCATCAGCATAGAAATGAGCCTCCTCCATGCCCCTTCTAAGGCACAGCCTCAGTGCCGCTCCAGCCACTACACTACCTTTTCAACTTGCAAATGACAATGTCACCAAATGCTATCCTTCCATCAATCAAGTCAGGGGGGTCATGAATATACAAAAGGCAAAGCGGAGACTGGCTGCCTCCCGCAGCTCTACTTGGCCCAATTATACAGGCTCAGCTTTCTCCTGCGAGCTTCCACTTTTTGTTTCAGTCTAAAGGGTACAGTCCAAAGCAGCCCCAGGCTTAATCAAGGTAGGTCACGCATACTGGACCTCTCAAGTGGACTGCAAATGCAAGTTAAATGTGGACACCAAATGTCATCTTTCTTTTACATCATTGCTGCTAGGGGGCAAAGACAGCAGGGGTTAGGTCTACACCCCTTTTTTCCTGCATACATTCTGCCACATCCCATGTACTGAAGTCCTCCTCTTTACCCAAACACAGGACCAGACCACATGGCTGCTGCAACTCTCTCCTCTCTTCTCTCTGCAGTAGCCTGCTTGCCCCTTTCTTTACCCCAGCTGTCAGATCATAGCAGTGAATTAGCATTCTAACGGATACGCCTCAACCCGGGGATGAATTAGCACACAGGACTAACTAATGACCTCCCTGCTGAAAGTGGACCTTACAGTCGATGGCACAGCTGATCAATACCACCGCTTCAGCTCAGCTTACCGTCACCTCTCTCTTTTTAGTGCTCACTGACATCCTTTCACAGCCTTAGAGAAGATGTTTAATACTAAATTAAACCAGAAAATTTTGAGTGTCACTTGAGCTAAAATTTACTTGAATAAAAATCTAGCAATATCCCTAATCAATACCACCTAACTGCCATGTTTCCATTATGACAGAAAAATCAAGGAAAATCCATGTGTTAATGTAAGTAATGGAGATGCTAGCAGATAGCATCAATCACTGAATGCAGTCATTGTGTTCTTGCTTTGTGTTGACAAAGTGATGCAAGACCTTATCAATCAATCACTAGAACTGATGATTCTAATTGTTTTTGATGAGCATGGCACTGATGTCAAAATTAAGACCATTTTGTTACACCCAACTAATAAATTAGATAAAACTTTGTCAGGTGACCAACACTAATGAAGAAAAAACAGACTTTTTAGAGCATTTAACAATGAATTATCACAGAATAAACCAACGCCAAATAATCACCCTTATCTGCTAAAGAAAGGCAAGCTGGTTATACCATATGATCAAAAAAACATGAAAGAGGACCGATGATAGTTTTTTCAGAATTAAAAATCTCTCTAAAACAAATTCACAGATAAGAGGTAAAAAGATGTTAAAAAAAGAAACGCAACATACAGCTTGGAGCTAGATTTGATCAGCTGTTTTGATGTGTTAATGTGTCAGCAGAATCACTGCAATCAAGCCACAATTTGTCTCAGAGGAGTACGAGGAAGCAAAGGGTTAATGTGGGCCTACGGCTGCGAAAATAAATTACTCTAAATATGTAAGTGGATGTTGGAATGGGCCCTGTAAGAGCAGAGTGAGTTTGGGTAAACCAACAGTCTGTCTGCAGTAATTTATAGACAGCTATGATAAATACTATTTGTCCATGACAGTCACATGAAATAATAAACCATGGCTGGCTATAAACATTACGAAATCCTGACACTATTGATTTATAATGTCTAACAGTGACATCAAACCAAACTACTGACAGAAACAATGCCAGGGCTTTAGGAGCAGTTTGTCAACTATTAATTCTGTCAAAGGGGGTTTTGCTCTAAGCCGTGGGAGCTTGTCTTGCAGTTGTCAATCCCTTTGCTGGAAATGACTGCAGCACGTCCATGGGTAAGGGCCCTAGGCACTGCTCCGTTAGCCCTAATTACCCCCATCCCTGCTTTGGCAACGACAAAACCAGCCCCTATTTAAAATGCATGTTAATTATGCAAATTATTAATTGGGCTGGTGCTTGAGGATTTGTGTTTATGCCCGGATTAGAGTTAATAACTGTATCAAGCCACGTTTTAAGCCTGACCTATGACAAGTAATGCTGAGGTGCTGAAAGGGATATTTTCCAATACATTACCCTCTCTTCTCTTCCAAGTCCATTCCCCATTACAGGAGGTTGAATAAATGACACACAGATTCTCTTACCTCACAACAACAACCAGTTTGGATCTGCAAACTGCGCTGTATAACATCATCTAATAATGCTGCACAGTGGTACTTTGTTAGGGGTTCTAGAGAAGGAAGAGCATGTTATATTTGCTGGTATACTATGCACACTTATGCACACATGACAATGGCTCGCGGTCACATAAACAGTTAGAAGGGCTCATTTCATGGCAATCCAAGATTTGCTGTCAGGCTAATTAGACACACCTGTGATGGGGACCACACATGCTGTCACCACCTGCCATGGGTAACAGTCAACAAAAGTATGAACTCTGGTCAGCAACTCTTGTCAAGTGAAAGCAGAGATCACAGAGCAAACACACAGGTCTTATACTTTTGCCCCAGTCTTGAGGTCTTTCCAGCAACATCCAAGGTGGTCGTACTTATCTGAAGGAACTGCATAAATAAAAGACTTCATTCCTCATTAAATGAAGAAAAAGCTTATATCTAATGAACCCATTTCCAATGTCCTCCTTTGTGTGCATATTTATGCATATGTCCCATGAAATTGTCATTGTATGCTCATTATGGATTTGCCCCAGCTCTGTTCAATCTTCAGACATCCTGTCTGAGCTTGCCAAAACCTTTGGGAGCTCTGAGAGCTATCCCTCCACAGGGTTAAGCTTTACTCTGTGTGCTAACAGTCATGCATGAACGAGGAACTGTTACATGATACCCGGGAGGTATGAAAGGAAAATCAACGGCAGAAAGTTTAGCATTAGAGGACCGGATTCATTTATAATAGCATTTTCACTGGTTTAGCTTGTTTGATCTTTTTTTTCCCTTTTTTTTGTCAGCAGAACCTGATGTATGAATATGATACACTGTGATTTTGAAAGTTGACAATGGTTTTGAGTAAAAGTCTAGCCTTGCACTACTATGAGTTTAACATCAATGCAATATTTTTTAAGGATAGTAGTTGCCTCCATGCTACAATTAGCTAACCTGGTTATCCAGTAAGTTAGCAGTCTAACAGTTAGATGTAAGCTCCGCATCTTAATATGATGAAACATTTTTTTTCTTAAAATACAATAACCAAACTAAATGATTACCAGGAGGTGAGCTAGTTACCTTGAGTTTAAAATATTTCTCAATTCTTTGCTCGCATCACTGCCCATACAGTAAACTGTTCCATCTATGTATGTACACAATAGGCCTATCAATCTCACCTTGTCTCACCTCATTTCAAATCACTCTCTTCAAAACTCTGCAATAATGGTTATTGCAAACATTTTCCAGAAAATCTGACACACTCTATGATTAAACAATAAATAGACTGCACTGGGTGTGTCAGCCAGTCAGCAGTCTTTAGACTTTCTGCCACGACTGAAACGGTTAAGGGTGCATTAAGCTGTTTTGCTCAATGGCCCTTAACCAATATAAAGAAGTACTGCGATAGCATGTTCTGATTTATGCCCCGTGAGGACATTATCAATGTATGCAAGCACATGCATGAACAGAAGCACAATTAATATAAAAATAAATAGATAAATTACATTGAAATAAAAAATACAGCATCAGCAGAGAGAATGAAAAGGTCTGAATAAACCTAATAAAAGACAAAATGTCTAAAAGAGCAAATTCTTTTCCTTTATTTTCCGGAGTACCTTTTGTTTGTTGGATCTAAATTATAGCTTGATTAAAGTCTAACAGAGAGCTACAGTAAATCCTGTGTGAATGTTTGCTGCAGTTCCTCTAAAATGGGAAATATTGATCAGCATGATTTCCCTGGGTACTAGGTAGCTGTAGAGGAAGAGCGAGAGACATTATTTAGGGGACATGGAGCCTAAGTTGGGGGGAAAAAAAGTGAAAAAAAGTGACATTTTGGTGTATGCTTTGAAACATGACTTAGTTTGAGCGGCCTTTGATGGTAAGGCAAAAAGGTAGTTCATCATTGTCTGCATGGAAACCACAGGGGTGGTTGTCTTGTGTTGATTTTACATTATTAATTTGAGGCACACAAGGTCATGGGGCCGGTATAGTCATGAGAACCAGTTGTTATCTTAACACAGCTGTCGGGCTGAATCTGCATTGACTGATTATGCCATTGATTGGTAACACTGTGAGAAGGGAGACTTCAGGAGATTGCTCCAAAATGTGGTACCAAAACCTTTAGCAAAAAGCAGGACTTTTCGTTGCATTTTACAAGACCTAAAGCTCCAAAAACTGCAACTGTGCTGTATAACCACACCTCCGACAGCTTCAATCTGCTGTAAGCAAATAAAATGTAAATGTCAAATTGTTGCAAACATATGCAAATACATGAAAAACCTTGTATGTGAGAGAGGGAGAGGGGGACTGGAAAGAAAATAAACATTACAAAAACTGTGAAATCTTAAACAAAAGGGGGTTGAATCCTGAGCAGCTGGCATGGAATAAACGCTTCTGGAGAGGGAATGCCAGTTTCAGAGCGCCCCAAGCATCGATTTAGAGCCAAGGCTGTAAACAGCTTTTATCAGCAATAATGATGGCATAATCCCAGCTAAAGAGGAAAGTAGCATATGGTGCAAAGCTTACAACTGCAATCCCAACAAAGTAGGGGGGATTTTCATCACTGTGTCCACTTGAAAGATACTCTGCCAATTCATTTTTTCTTCCTTTGTCTTTTCCAGGATGATAATCTCAATGGTGGAATTAACACAATTTAAATCACACAATAGAAATACTCATCTGTTGAGCCTAAGGTAGAGTACTTCATAGAAAATGCTGTTACAAATATCTGAAAGGTGAAATTATAGAGCAAACTCAATAATGAACACATTCTGGTTTCTATATGTTTTACAAGG
This sequence comes from Leptatherina wallacei, assembly GCA_028567055.1. Taxonomy (NCBI): domain Eukaryota; kingdom Metazoa; phylum Chordata; class Actinopteri; order Atheriniformes; family Atherinidae; genus Leptatherina; species Leptatherina wallacei. The sequence goes on along the minus strand of JAOXYM010000012.1, from coordinate 21,724,099 downwards.
TGACAACTATTGCTTCTTAAACTAGAAGGGAATCCCTGTGATTCGGCATTACATCCCCCCACACACAAAGAAGTATCTTTATAGAAACTCATCATGCAGCTGCCATTTACACTGATGTCAAACAATCTCTGCTTGAGTGTCTGCATTTCACCTGTCAGTTTTATTGCATCCTCCCATCATTAAAACAATCAAGCCTCTCTTTTTGATCAGACAACCACGGCCAGGAGACAGCTCTTTTGCAGCAACAGTGTAATGATGCCAAGTAGCATTCTAGACTGGCTTCAACCTCTGTCATTGATTTTCCTCCAAGCTGTGACCATTCATTGTTTGTGACATTCTCCTGTCGGCTCTTTAACACCCTTCAACCAAATCAATTTCATATTTTTGTCAATGTCTTGCAACTGGATGAGCCAGATGGGAAGGGACGTCGTATGATTTAAGATGTCGATTTTCTGGGAACAGTTTTATCTGTAGTTTTTACAAGACATGGTTGGCAAGATGAGTTTATTTAAAGATATACAATACATAAAAAGTAAATATATATATATATATATATATATATATATATATGTATATTCTACAGGAGAAGAATTTGTTTCATATCTACAAACCAAGCAGCAATCTTCATTCTCCAACTCTAGCAAATTACTGAATTTATTCTTTTCTCCTTCATATGCCTAGCAGACCATATGGCATTGCCCTCCATTATACTCTCAATATCACATACTAACAATGACAACAATAATAGAGAGGGTGACCTTGACTTCCCGTCTGGACTCTAAGAAAAATATTTGATAGCAATATTAAGTGCAACAATAATGAAATGAATATTCCCCATTTATTGTAGACAGCTTTAGGACAAATTCTGAAGGGAGAGCCGCCTGCTGCAGCTACATGCTGGTCACTCTTAGTTGTCAAGGCTGATTTATTGCCTCCTAGCTGTTCAATTTCACATTTTGTCCTCGTCATATCCCCGACTCATGATCATTCTGCACTGACCCTTGTAGGGCAGGCAGGGAATATTGATAAAACAATTATCTGCTTGCCGTTCATTTGATTTTCCATTTCAATTACGGATTGGAGGAGGCAAAAAGAAAAGATTGCAGCATTGATTTTTTTTTTCTACCTTACAAAAGGAAGGAGGCAGGATTTGATGGGATGCTTTGGCAACATGGAATAGGGGAAGGGGAGTTCACTAGCTTTAGATCCCATGCTTCTTCTCTGTAGAAACTTCAAGTGTCAAAGACTGTTTGTGAATCAAGTTCTGTTTTCTAAAGGCAAACAATAGTAACGTAATATCTAAAAAGATGTACAGATTCTGACTTTTTAAAACCACATTTCACACAAATGCATCACAAGCAGTATGTTTATGCTGTTGCTGACCTGAGGTAAACACTCTATGTGCCTTGCACTCTGGAGGCCAAAAGGACCAAAAGGTCATAGTAGTTTGTCAGTGACACTTTTCCACTCTCATCCCATTTCTGATGGTATGCCACTGTCTATTTGTCACTCTAAAATGACAACACAGTTACATCATACTTGTTTTCCTGCAGCACTGACATAACACTCCACCACCTCTACAGTGTGCAACATTGTACTGAGATGGGAATGATTTGAGGCATAAGGGAGACGATTGCTGCTGCAACAGATGGAAATAAGCCAGATATAAGAAATTTGGTAAATTAATCATTTGGGATAAGGTGCAACTTAAAAGCTGGGTTTTGTTACAGAATACTATGCAAAATAATTGAATAGATTCTTCTGTAAATGATTTGGAAAATTGGTAATTGGTAAAGATCTATTGGGAATCCTGGTAAAATAGCCTTTGGGGAGCCTGGGAAAATCAGCCTCAGTGAAGTGGCCGGCTCTCGGCCAAAATCCTGTGTAGAAGGGGGGAAGGGGAGGGGAAGCACAGACTTCACAGAGATGACAGAAAGTAAGCGGGAGAGAATGACAGACAGAGAGAAAGGGGGGGGGGTTGGGGTGCTCTCTCAAGGAATCTCCAGCCGTGGATGATGTTAAGTTCCACTGTTGGGCATAATTGCGTAAAAATGCTGAAGACTTGAAAGGGCTGATGATAATGCTATTGCTGTCCAGTGATCCAGCACGGTCACAGGCAGCAGCAGCAAGGCACAGTGCTGTACTACTTCCTATATCGCAGTCCGCTTCGGCGCACACGGTGGCTCCCAGGAGATTTCACATGGCTGACCTTAAATAAGTTTGGCTTTGATCAAAGTTTAGCGTTAGCATGATCAGCCTGCTTACTGCAGATCAGGGGATCAGGGAGATGAGACCTGGGCTAGGAGGTCCTGGCAGAGACTCCTTCCCAAAGCTCCAGTGCACCCTTCCAGCACCAGATTATGTTGGATAATTAAGGTAATGAACTGGCAAACGTAACAGCACATAATGATCCTTTTTATCCCTGTTCTCTAAGGTGCCTCTCGTAGTGTATCTGACACATCTCTTTCTGTACATCTCAAAAACCTCATATTTTCAATCCTCATTTTTTGCTGCTCCCAATGCTACTATTGTTATAACAGGTAATTTAAGACAAAAAGAAAACCTCTAGTCGACTTGTGTGTAATATAGCAGAACAGTGAGGCTCTTGTTCGTGGTTTGGACCAAGCCAGAGGGAGAAAGACTGCAAAAGCACCTGTGTGGACATGTGCATTTGCCTGCACTAGTGTGCATCTGAGCGAGCGGTCAGGCCTCATATCTCTCTGTGAGGCAGTGAAAGGCTGCAGTCCAGTTCCCTCCAGTCAACCTCCCACCCCATCAGTGCTCAACTTGTCTGCCTGCTCCCTTTTCATTTGAACACATTTTCTAGCCAAAAATTTCACTTCAATCTCACCTCATCTCTCCATACTACATTAACCCCTGGCAATTGCCTTCCAAATGACCCCATTAAGCTGTAATTGCCTCAGCAGGCCTGCTCCCTCGCTTGTAATTCTGTGCAGCGAACCCACCAGACGTTCCCCCGGCATTGTTTCATGTTCTGGCTCCCATCAACCAGTTCAGATGCTGAACCCCCACTCATCCCACTACTCCCCATCTCTTCTCTGTCGTGGCCGAAGCTGTTGGTGATCACCACTCGCAGTGCCACTGGCAGGCTCTCCTTGTCTCTACAGCAAGCTCACGCAGGATGCGTTGTGCCCTCACTTCCTCCTCAAAAGCCTAACTCACTGTCAAATCAAAAAAGGACACACCTTCACTACTAAAGACCTTTAAAATAAACCTAAATCTGACTTTTTATGATGTCATTCTTTTCACATAAGTACTGTATAGTACACACAGTGCAGTATTTGGTGAAATCTGTGATAAAAAAACAGCTACAAGCCGGGATGTTTGCTTTTGCCACTCAGAATTTCTCTTCACGTGTCAGTTTCTACATTAATTGTGGCATAACGTTTTTATGTTAAACCCCGTCATTTCTCTCTACAGATGACATTATAATGCTGTTGGGTGCAGGGAGTACATACAACAACCATGACTCCCCCCCCCAGCACAACTTCACCTTTCCTGCTCCCACCAGGGAGTTGGTGTCAAGACTGCTCAACTTTTTGACGAAGGCCTCCGCGGATAACTAACACACAAATGCGGATAGGTGGAGAAAGTGATCCTGACAGTGATGTATTGCAACTAGTTGCAGGTGTCAAAAAGAAGATGCTCTGCCAGCCATTGGTGTGCATGCACAGTACATATGCATGCATGCGTGCACACATCTGGGTCCCCACATGTTTTTCGTTTTTTGTTTTTTTATTTGTCCCTATACACGTCACACATGTATATATTTGTGTGTGTGTGCTGCCAGACGTTTGATGTGTGCACATGTGGCTGTCCATGACTCCTCTAAGCTTTAACATGTGACCTAGCATGGAGGTGGGGGGGGGCAGGGGGGATGGGGGGGCTTGGACTAATTATCCATTCAACACTCCCTCTATCTCTAGCAGCATATCCTCCCGTGCTCTCATGTCATCAGATAAATGCTCTCCACCGCCACATACACACCTACTCACAATAATTCTTTGCAAGTCAAATCATAGTGTTTTTAAGGCAAAAGATAAAAAAACAACTTCCTTCTATGCATTTTGTTTAACAAACAAAACAAAAAAAACTCTTCTTTGAAATATGGAAAAGCATCTCGGAAAAAGTAAAACTGGGTTCCGGTTTTAATATTCCAGCCCTCTACTGAGATTTAAAAAGAGGTTCTAAATTAATTCCAAGCCTGAGATACTCAAGCCTTTTCTGAACACGCAAACCTTCAAAAATGCTTTAGATCATTTCATTCTCTCATTGCCTGTTTATTTAAATTCATTCTTTTTCCTAAGCAAATGTTCCCAGGAATATCAAGGTGTTTTTGTTGCAAAGCTCTAACTGATCCACGGGGATTTGCTTCCAACAGCCTGTCTCTCCCTCGCCTTTCAACACAAAACTCTGCGCTCCAATCAAAATGAACCACCAGGGACCCCCCTTCCCTCCCCTCTGAGCTACGCCTGCTCCGAGTGCTGTGATAGCAGCCTCTCTGCCATTGATCGCAGAGTTTAGCACTGAACATGTATGCCACCGTTAGCAGAAAACAAAGACCTCTCTCCCTTTAATAGTGGCGCACATTATTAATGCACCTAACGTCTTCTGCTTCCCTGTGCCCTGAACAATGAATGAAAGAAAGCAGATTGCAATTAAAAAGGTTAACTGGGGTCCACGTCTCGTCTCAAGTCATCTTTTTCACACAAATCTTTTTACCTCACGTGCAGATTGATATCTTTTGGGCGGGTTGCACCTGCACTTGCCATAAGAGATAAAAATATGCATTTGAGTCTTACTTCTAATTGTATTCTATGTTGCAAATCTAATTGTAGATGCTGAATTCAAAAAGGAAACACAGCTTTATTGATCCACCTAACACAGACCAGGATGATCTCATGAATTGGAAATGAGATAAATCACCATTACCCCCATAGAACCCTGCTTGTGGTCGACCACTGACAAACCAGACTGATCTTTTTTTTCTTTTTTTTGGTAATATTCAGGATAATTCACTCTGGCAAATGTAAATATAAATCTTCACTGAATACAGCATGTGTCTGTTTATTTAATGAAGGACTGATTTACTTGTGACAGAGAATACATTCTCCTATTTTCTGTGAGCCTCTATAAAATTGCCATCATTTTTAATTAATTCTTAATTAAAATATATTACACCACAGCTTCTACCCATCTCTCTTGATATTCTAACATAATCAATTCAGAACCATTTACATATCATTAATTAAAAGCTTTCCTCTCTCATCCTTAAAATCATAATGAGGGCCGATTCCTCATTAGTAACCTATAAGGGAGAAAATAACAATACAGTAGAGAATGGATGGCACATTCCACAGTGAGTTCTTTGTCTATGAGTTTTGTTGTCTGTTGTTTTTTTTTAAACTCCTCTCAATTGGATTTCAGAATTACTGAGTCAATTTTGTCAACTCAATGAAAACAAGTGAAGCAACAGAGACTCTCTTAGTTTAAATTTGTGTTTCCATGCTGCCTGGAACAGTCATACAAAGCAAATTGTCATTAGGTCGGTTGATTTTGCACAAAATTCTATTTCAACTTCAAAGAAGTAGGATTTATCCTTAGAGATGGAAGAAAATGGTGCTGTGCAAAAATAACAAAATATAAAAGCTACTCAGTTTGAAAAAAATTTATAAAGAAATGCTTCGTCATGCATTTATTTATGGTCACTAGTACACCTGTGAATAGTGATGCATGACGGTAAATGTTCTTACTTATTAAGGACTCTTCAGTCAAGCAGTTTTCTCCGAGTTATAAACAGTTCAGCAAAGACATAAAAGCCAGTTTAATGCGTGTTGTAATGCCATTAGAGTACATAATTTGAATTTAACCGTAAATTTGTTTGCATTTGCACAAACAACGGCCGAAGGTAATTTATTATCCAGACTTTTTTAAAAAACCTACCCCGTTCCTGCTATCTTTCCATCTTGAGCTCTCTCTTAAAGAAGAGTAATAATATCAAGTAATGATAGGTATTGTTATGCCGAGGATCAGGCACATTCTGATTTTTATCGCTCGTCTCTCACAGGTGCTCCGGCGTTACTTGTCAGGACTGCATGTCTGGGTCTTCCACATGTCAGATAAAAATCGCTGCACTTGGTGTTTCGGCAGCCTGACAGCAATTTATTTGAATGTTTTGTCACACTGGTATTGGTGCATTTTGTGTGGGCTGCTCACTGGAATGGCAACAGCTCATAGCTTCCTGACATTTTCTAACACACACGTGCAAACACACACACACACACACACAAACACATGGTCTGACATAAAATCACAGATGCATACTGCACTGAATTTTTACTATAATTAAAACCAGAGTACATGTTTAAAAAAAGGAAAAAATTGTAAAAAGCTGCTGATAAACTACGGCTTCATTTATGTCTAACACCCCATAAAGCAGGTGACACCCCATAATTAACACCAGCTATCCTTTTAAAAAATTAATTTGCACCTACATGACCACACACACCACCTAACATGAACCCAAAATAAAATGTCACACCAGCTGGGAAACACTGAGCTTGATCCATAAATAACAAAACATTTAGTGCATATTTATATGTAAACTTAATTTTTCAACATAGATGTACAACCTTCTATGTAACATATGAAGAAATATGTTCAATCCAAACCATACTGAAATCTTTTGATTTTCTCAGCTGACAAAGAATATTGAGGAAGTTAATGAAATCCTCTCAAAGACAGGAACTCTATTTTTACACTGTGATAATTAAAGTACGGCAAAGTTATAATTTACAGCCCTCACTTAATTGCATAGGAAAAGTAAAATGGGAAAGCTCTACAGTAGGAGAGGAGATTAAATGTGTGTCTCTGTGTGTGTAGCTTCAGTCAAGAAGAGTGAATGTTAAAGAGCTTCCCATGCATCTAAACAGCAGGATTGTATCTTTTAGCATCATGAAATGTATCAAAGATAAGGTAATGAAATATACACTCTTCTATTTTTCTACTACCAGGCCCTTTGACAAATCGAGTACAATTCAAAATCTCCATAAATCACTATTAAAGACAAGTATATCATCACCAGCGCATATATCTTCCCCAGCCTGACCTGTAGACTAATGAGAAAAGGCCCAGACTATCTTGTCTGATTAATTAATTCAAAATGTCGGCTGTTATTCAAATGTGAGGCTGGTGTTATTTGAATAACACTTGACAGCGACGCCTGAAGAAATAATTTCTGGTTTGTGAGGCTGCTGCGGCATTACTGATGATGGCTCATGGAAATGTAAGAAGCCGAGGAGTATTTTTTCCCCTCTTTGCTAGTCCTCTCGCTTTCCCTCCCTCACCTTCTCAGCCATGATAGCTCCAAAAAGTATCTCATTACTTCAACCAGGCCCACCCTACCCCACCCTCTTCACAATTATTGCTCTTACTGTTTTGTTTTGTTTTTTTTGTTTTTTTCCGCTTTCTGTCCTTTCACTGTGTTTGTATTCCCTCCCAGAGCCAGCCCACATCTACAGTGCAGCGCTTTGGCTCTGCAAGAGACATGCTGGCAGAGAGGAAGGTCATGGTTTTTACAACTGCAGCTCCCCAATGCTGACAGCCCACGCTGCCAAAGTGACACACTGTGTTTGGCTTTCCCACGTTCATACAGCTCCACAGCACTTCGTCTTTATCACGGAGCACAACACACACACATACACACAAACAGACACACACACACACACATTTAATCAGCATCAGAGCTGTATTTTCTGTCAGTGTGCCACAAAATGATCACATGTTCGGACATAATCGCAGAATATTGCACAAGACAGAAGTGGAATTTTTCCAATTTGGTGCTGCACTTTTCCTTTTTCTGTCTTTCTTATTTTAGTGCAAAAAGCCAGTGGATTGGGGGCAGGGAAACGAGTCACTGGAGAAAGAAAAGCATGGATGTACGTGCTGAGGCCTAGGGGCAGCGCATACCCCTCTATCGCTTCCCTCATCAAGCATGGATTCTAATCAGGGCTGGGGAGATATAAGACGCTCAGTCATTAAATAAATTAACTCTGCCACTCCATGCTCTCCTTCAGCACCCGTGCGAGGCCCGCCGTGCTCTGCATACTTACAGGGGCTCACCTTCAACGCCGTACCCTAGCATGTCTGCCAACGCACACACACAGGTTAGAGACGAAACTTGAATATTTAGAGAAGGAGATAAAACCACACCTCCTGTCCCTCAGCAGCCCATGTTCCCATCCTCACAGAAAGCTTTTATATAATTGCACAAAGTGACCAAAAACAAACATATGCACTCGTTTTTGAATCATTTTTGTCCTGTAATTTTGGATAAAAAAAATCGACACAAATAAGAATTGTTTGCTAAAATCCCGTGTTGATTCAGAGGGTTGGTAAGAAAGTGACACGATTCTCTTTTTTTTCTTTTTTCTTTTCTATTTTTTTGGGATCTGAGCTGTGTGCTGCCATTCATCAAGAGGAAGCAAGTGCAGTGACGAACAGTAAGAGAGCTCAGTGTCGGCTCGGATCACTGACACAAACAATCAAAGCTGACACAGTCTTCGTATAGCACCTGCCACTCCGGCAACACAAATAGATCAATATGAGGGGAGCTCATTCACTGTTTAAAACTCATATCCTTGCACCCACATCATCTTCCAGAGCACTGTGATGTAAAAAGTGCATGCTTAATACATATCAATCACTCTGACAGAGGAAATGCTTATTTGAGGAGCCAACGTGAGGCAAATACACCATGTCAGCAGAATGTCCGTTGTCAAAACTTGCCATTTGAATTTTCAGGCACATTGTGCCGAGACAAATGTCCTTAGAAATCCCTTACATTGCAATTTATATCATTTTAATGCGCACTTTAATTCTCCATTACTTAGAGAGGAAGAACCTGGGAGGGTGGAAACACATTAGAGAAAGTAAGAAATGAACAGAAGGGTCTGGGGATCTCTCTAGCAGACATAATTAAATATTCATGTGTCTCCTCCTAGGACACAACAGATACAGATCATTATCATGGCAACAGCACACCACCATTTTGTTCACACGTTTGGCTCCAAATCAATGCATGTGTATAAAATTCCATATGAAAAGAAGGCTAAGACAGAACACCAGATATCGACTCCATTATCAAAATTAGAAGTGCTCATTTTTTTCAAGTTCAAAATGGCCCATATGAATATTAATTATCAGGGTTATATTCAGACTCTTAATTATTACAGCTAAAATTACAAGCAACGGGTGGATTTCTTTACAAAGGTATACGGCTGTGTCTTGTCTTTTCTTTGAGGCACATGCCACAGGACAAACTACCAGCCCACAGTGTTAGTGAAGCATTCCAAAATTCATTACAAGCAATCAGCCATTCCCTGCTGCCTGCTTGGAGGAAAAAGCAAAAGAAGAATAGCAGTAATGTACTCTGGATGACCTCCACTTTCTGAAGAGAAGAGAAACCTTTTTTTCTTTTTTTTGTGCTTTTCAATCCCCATCAAAAAGGAGCGAAAGGAGGGACAGCATTCCCCTGCTCACCGTCATTAATCATAGCTTTCTGGGAGCAAGTGCATATTAATTTCTGTCATCCCAAACATCATTTGGTATTGTTATGCCACGGCTTAGTCCTCATTCACCAGCAGACGTTGGCCGTTCCTCCTGGTTTGAGGGAAGACAGGGCCTGTGTGGCTGTGTTTCAGAGCAAGAGGCCTTTATCCCTGGGGCTCTGACACCAATTAAGCCATTTCACAGAGAGACGAAAACAGGGGCCGCCGTTTCACTGTAACATGAGCCAGCACCTAGCTGCTGGCCCCTCGCCATCTTTCCATTACTTCAGACACAAAAATGAACTTCAAGGACTTAAGAAAACAAAAAAGACGGTCTGCAAAGCAAATGGTTTTACTTTACTAACCCCTAGAAAAAAATTACAGAGAAGTGTTGAAGAGTTTGTCCACTGAACGTCTACAGCAGTAGCACTAAGCTCCAATAAAACAATGATCGAAAACTATTTGTATATAATATATTTGTAATATATATTTAAATCCACAGGCACAGCCAATATGTGATATTTATGCCACAACTGCTAAGAAAAGTGCTCAGAGTGC
>JAOXYM010000012.1:21694325-21713872 GCA_028567055.1 Leptatherina wallacei | reverse complement strand
AATATATATTTAAATCCACAGGCACAGCCAATATGTGATATTTATGCCACAACTGCTAAGAAAAGTGCTCAGAGTGCACTTCTCTTTAGATCTTTTTCTCCCACCCCCCCACCCCAATGTTTCCTTGCAGCAGGCAGCAGAGTGGAGCTTGTCTTAAGGCTACAGCAGAATAATGCAAGGTTTGTTATGAATTAAATATTAGAAATCTTAACACAGCAGCCAATAAGAATTATTTGCCTTATTAAAGCAGCAGAAGACGCTGATTAAAATTTCATTGCATTGCAGTCTTTTTCCCATTTCTACCGTCAATATATCATTGTAATGTATGAAAAGTGGAACAATGGCATCTGGAACAATGGGAAGAGGGGCTCGGATTTCAAGCTTGCAAATGAAGAGAAGATAACACAGATTTACTTTTCTTATCACTGGAAAACAATCTTGTGTAAAGAGAAGACAGGTGACAATTATATATCGCACTGCCTTTGTAAGGTAACAAGCCACAGACGGCTACTCTCCCATGAGGATTAAAAATGTGCGCAATGACTGACTTCTTACTCAAATTAACTTTAGCTACAGAATCCCATCACCTGTTGGAGTAACACTTCACTCACACACATGCAAACACAGACAAACAAATTCAAAACGATAATGAATAAAAAGTTGCTGTCTACTATAAATGTTAAACAGAAAAGAATATTCGCACAAAAGTAGAAATAAACATAAAAACAGGATTGCTTTCAGAGTCAGTGAACTCACATGTGGTAGGTCATTTAGCTGTCCACATGTAGTGTGCACAGAGTAAATGGAAATCACGGTGTGTATTATCCCATATGGAAAAACTCCTCCTTGGAACATGACAAATAATGAAATAATCCCTGAGAGGTTGTTTTACAGCAGTTTTTTACTTTAACCCTTCTTCCACCAATAACAAGCTTAAGCCAGAGGGTAAAGCTCAGTCATTTTTTAGTTTGTGTTCGTCATTAAAAAAGCTGGCAGAGTTTTCAGATTTGTTTTTTTTTGTGGCTTATGCCAAAAAAATTATAAGAGGAATAAATGTAATATTTTTGTAATTTCTCAAGGCTTCCATTAACTTAAAAGAAATATAGCAAACATGCCATGGCAGCCAATTCAGTTTAATTGTGCTGACAGGTCAAAGATCTTTTACAGTTTTGACAACAGTCCAACGCCAGAGATGCATGAAAACAAATTCCTTACTAACTTGCGCCAACATGACAGGTGGGATTGTTCACGTTTGTTTACACAATTTACATACATTTCTTAAAACTGACACATAAGGGTAATCGCCCTCTACAGGAAATCAAAAATGTGATCTACCTTCTTCCTGTCTGCATCAGATTTATATTTTTGCATTCAGCAGCAAACAGATGCCACAAAGAGGCACGCAAGAGTCTCCAACAGGCACGCTCCTACAGCTGTAAACTAATTTCAATCAATCCTTCCTCTTTGCATCCAAAGCAGCCTCTGCTGGCTGCCACTGCCTGAAGATAACTATTTCACCACCTCTGTCATGCCTAATTAACAACTCAGATGTACAATTCAGAAATTTCGCAATTAACCTACTAAAATATTGTTGGAGGATGCTAATTGTTATGCCAGTTGCCATAAAGACTCATTTGCATAACGTATGTGCAAAAAACAATTATGAGCTGTTGATCGCACAGGAGCCTGCAGAAAATGCTTGGAGCAATAGAGGGGGAGAGAGGGGGACGTGCTCGGGTGCACAGATGGAGGGACAGCACCGGATCATTGTACGAAAAAAAAAAAAAACAGATTTGAGAAGCCGCGCATGCAGATACAAGCCAGCACCGCTGCAGAGACATCTATCCCCACAGCACAAAAACATTTACCCTTCCACATAAAACTGATATGTATACTGTTGTGTTTTTGTTGGTTTTTTTTTGTCCCTGTCCTCTTTGTCTAGCGCTTTTTCTTTTCATTTTGGCTGATGGGGAAATGGTGGGTATTTGGGAGCTACTTAGATAATAGCCACATCTTCCCCAGTCCCTCTTGTGCTTTAGAGGAGGAAGCAGTGGCCCTACCATTGAGCCAGTCAGGAACCCAGCTGTGCACAAACCATTCGGCACAACACTATCAAGTCACTGCAGCCGCATCACTGGGGCTCCCTGAGACAAAAAGCAGCCAAAGTCAATTGTCTATGCAGCTGAAAAGCTTTCTGTGCTCTGTTGTGCATTTACTGGGGCTTTTTCAGGCTGAAAGAAGCCTAAAAAAAATTAAATAACATTAAAGTGCATTTTTATTCCACAGCTTGCAATAAGAACCTATTTTATATCAGCTGTAAGTGCAATTTTTTTTATGAATAAATAAATAAATAAATAAATAAATAAATAATAATAATAATAATAATAATAATAATAATAATAATAATAATAATAATAATAATAATTAATAATAACAACAAAAAAGGAAAGTCTATATCATTTGACTTTCAGTGTGTAGCATTTATTTATCTGTATATTTATAGTACTGTTGTTTTTTGTTATTTGGATCATTTGTGTTGTTTTTTTGTTTGAAATGGATAAAAAAAAAACAACCAAATAGCTCCTTTTTTTAAAATGCAGACCAAGATTTGGAACTAATATTTTTTTTTTATTCAAATAAAAATCTATTAAAATGAATTTAAACATTTGCACTAAGCCCACTTACTGGTTTACATTATTTCTATGTTTGTTCTGTATTTAGTGCAAATTGTATTTAAACCAGTCAGTGGTGCAGCTGATGGACTAGCCACAACTGTTTGTTGCAACATGCTAATTTAATAAAGGTACATAGTCCAGTATTATTAGTCAGATGTGGCAGTAATATTGATGAGCTTATTAATCTACATGTTACGTTTGTAATCCCCCCCCCCCCCCCCCTCTCTCTTTCCCGCCTACTTTTGGTACAACAAGTGTGTTTCGTTCCTCACATTACTCATATTAGTTAAGAACTTGTATTTTTTCTAAAATTAGAAATATGTATGTTCATATGGATGGTTTTGCTTTGTCATCTAAAGCTAAAATCAACCTTTATACATGAACATTTAAAGTTAGAAAAAGCAAAATGAATGGAACTGATTGGTTTGTTTTTAAACCTGCTCAGATATATTTTTTTCTCCTTGAAGTTTCTTTAGTGTATTCATATTATTAAAGTTAATAAGAATTCAATTGCTTAAGATATAAAACTTATCCATTTTGTATTTCATGTTGAGTGTCATTTAATTGTAAATACTCCTGGGATCATATATGATTGTCCATAGATTGAAATCTATTTTAATATTGTCACATGAAATTTGTTTACGGTGATCAGCAAGCGTTCATAGCCTGGTCTGTCGTTCTGGAGGAGGTCAGAGTTAACATGTGTACTTTGACCTTAGAAATAAAGGGTTGTGAAAGTTGCTTAGGACACATCATTGTCTATTCTGTAACCAGTGACTACTCTGTCATCAAAAAAAAGAACCGAGTGGCCACATTGTTCATAGTCTTTCTATCCAGTCTTTCTATTCATTTTTATTTCAGATCACGGCTTTGATTCAACAGCACCTGGCTGACCAAACGGTCTGAAGATTTTTTTTTTTTTTGTGGTCTGTTGTTTATCAGCGCTCTGTTTGACCCATCTGCTGAATCCCCTCGACAAATATTTGCAGACATGTTTTAGTGTACAGTAACAGATGTATCAGAGATTCCTGGCTAAAGCATGTGGTACCCATTTCAGCTACTGTCAAGGCTTTAGCCACCTCGGCTTATGACGCCTTCAGCGGAAAAAGGCAATGACTAGATCCCTGTGTTTTGATAAAGAATACATGTCCTGTTCATACCGAACAGGACTTGAGGAAAACAGCTCAACTTGAGGAGAATTTCCCACTTAGGCTGTTTTTTCATGTTTTTTTTTTTCCTATTGACATGCATGATGAAGTGCTGCCTCAGATTATTCTAAATTATTCAGTCAGCCCCTTACCACATTGGCTGTTGATATGCGAGTGTGTTGAGTATTGGTTTAGTTACCCTCCCTCCTCCTCCTCATTTGTTTTCCTTTAAAACAGTAGAAGCAGAGAAATGAATACAAGAAGGGCTTTGTGATCGTTTTTTTTGAGGATGCTAGCCTTGCGGTGACTCGCCTCTCTTTCTCTCCCTCTCACAAGACTAAGTTAACAAGGTAGTCGAAGCACTGTGTAACCCATATCCAGCTTTTTAGGGGAGAAACGGGGATTTTTCCATTTGGTGCATATGGCTCAAGTTCCTAACCCTCGGATAAAACCACTGGAGTTTAGTTTGCTTCCAATGAAAGCGTAGATTGGGAAGTTGAGTCACATGCACGCAATTTGGTCAGCAGATGAAAAGAGATCTCTCTCTCTTTCTCTTTCTCTCAATGTATGGTTTTAATAGGATATAATTGCATATTTAAATACAATAATGGAACTTTCTTTAATTTATTTTTTCTTCTTCTGAAATTGCAGATGATTCCAATTTAAGATTCGTACATTTACCTCTGATGTTAGAAGTTTGCCTTTTTATTCATCTGTTTCTGTGCTTATTGTTGTTAAAGTGACTCAGTGTACATTTCCTATCACCAGATAGCGGTCTTCATCCTTTTTCTTTCCAACTCCTCCTTGTTTTCAGTGATGGAGTCTACTGTTGTGAGTACGTCCACCCTGGCCACCGATGAGTTTGATAGGAATGTCCCACGGATCTGCGGCGTGTGTGGCGACAAAGCCACCGGCTTCCACTTCAACGCCATGACCTGTGAAGGATGCAAGGGCTTTTTCAGGTATTTCAATAGTATTTGATGTGAGTGTGACATATATACGCTGAAGTGGGGGAAAAAAAAGCTTATTATTATTTATTTACCTCATATACACAGACAAACACTGACATTTTATATCTGCGGGCCACCAACATGATAACACACACACAGTTAAAAATGAAACACTCTCAGAAACTACTGAGAACATTCATTTTCGCACTAATGCGCAGCATCAGGTCGAGAATACAAATGAATTTGGTCCTGTAGGTAATGCCTCGGGTGCTCCCTTCCCATTGACTCGGACATGAGTTTCCAATTTAACTTAAGGAGAAACTGGAGCAAGTCATGTTTTTTTGGAATGTGTGCGTGTGTTTAATGTATCCCTGTATTTGCGTCTGTTCCTCTCAGCGGTGTTGATATTCAAAGGGAGAGCAGAAAAAATACGGATGTTTGATAATCTCCTTCCTCATCTCTCAGATGGCCCGTGTTTGAACTCGCACAAAAGCGTGCATGTTTTTGTGTTGTTTTTGCTCACATCTGTGTATAAGTGTTCGTACATTCACGCAACTAAATCGTTACACTTTTGCGTCACTATTTGGCTCGCCTCCTCCTCTACCCCCTGGATTCTTTGGCACTCATCCACATTTATGCTGTTCCACACAATCCCATGCATGAAGGGCAAAAACATTTATTCTTCCCCGCCGTGATTATTATTTATGCAAAATGCTGTGAAAGGTGCGCCATCTCTGTGTTACATTCAAGCAACAAATCACTCCTATAAAACATAATTACAGACATGTTCAGGCACACACATTCAGACTCTTAAAGCATAGTTTTCACTCTTAACAACACCAGTGAATTTCTTGACTTTTTTTTTTTGTCATTAAAATATATTTATTTCATCTAGACGCAGTATGAAGCGCAAGGCCTCCTTCACGTGTCCGTTTAATGGCAGTTGCACCATCACCAAGGACAACAGGCGCCACTGCCAGGCATGCCGGCTCAAACGCTGCGTGGACATTGGCATGATGAAAGAGTGTAAGTATGACAGGTGATCCATGTGTCTTCAAGGCAGTGTTATAACGTGCATGGGTTTTAAAGGTAATATTATGCTCCCCCCTCCTTAACTCCAATGTGGCATAAAGCTTTGTCTTATTGTTAGTGGTCCTCAGCAAAGGGAGTTTATTGTCCTGGAGCTGCCTGTTGCCAGTTCCTTACATGTTCTACGTCTTGTGGTCAGTTTTTCCCGCCTATAATCAAGTCTAATGCTGACTAATGTCCTGGACTGATCGAGGTGCTCCTTCCTGCTGAAAGAATGTACAGAAATGTGTTCCCTATTGTATCTTAATAACATTAGTTCTGGGTTTCTCAACTATGTGGGGAAGAAGAAAAAGAAAAATTAAACCTACATACTTTTCTTTTTTTCTGTAAATTGCTCGGACATTTTCACAACTGGTGTTTGCTGTCTCGGGGGCCTTCAGTCCTTCCTGAAAATATTATGTAATATTTGGACTCAGATCAAGTATCTCTGGGTCTTTGCCCCTTTTAGAGTGTTTACATGTTCTCAACGAGAGGAGCCCCCCCCCCCTCCCAATGCATAGCCCTGCATTGTTTAAAGTAAACTGCATCTGAAGTTTATACACCGTATGTGTCATCTTACCAGGCCTCTTCTTTCAACAGATAGTTTTTCCTCATCTTAAATAGCTCTTACATCTTTTCTTGTTTTCTGCTAATATCCGCATATTGTCCAAAGACCCTTTTTTCTCCAAAGTGAAAGGTCTCACCCTGCAAGCCTTATGGTTTTTTTTTCTCCTGAGCATTTCTGGGAGTGGTGGCAATGGCACTACTGTTTACTGTAGGAGAACAGCAGCCAGTGATGTTGCTGTTACTGTTGCAAAAACAGCAGCATGTTGTTGAGACCCAGCTCTCGCTCTCTCTTTGCTTCTGTGAGCTAATTCAGCGGCTAGAACAACAAGGAGCGAACAGAACAAAGACAATGTGTTCAGTTGTTCAGTGCAGCAGGGGTCTCCATACGGACCCATCCCCTCCCATTCTCTTCCTCCAGAGAATAACAATCCTCCTTTCACCCAACACAACAGAGACGTAGCTGTCATCACAATATTAAACTTAAGTACATACTGTACCTTGGTAGAGTTCTGATGGTGTCGATGTCTTCTGGTTGTTTATAACTCATTTTCTTGTGGTTTACCTGACTCTACTTGATTTTCTATTCGATTTAATTCATGTTATGTTCCCTGTGTGCGTATATATCGCAATGTTAACACTCTCCCCCCCCTCCAGTCATTCTGACAGACGAGGAAGTGCAGAGGAAGAAGGACCTGATTCAGCGGAGGAAGGACGAGGAGGCGCAGCGTGAAGCGGAGAGGGAAGCGCGACGGCCCAGACTCTCCGATGAACAGAATCAAGTCATCACCACGCTGGTGGAGGCGCACCACAAAACATACGACGATTCTTACTCAGACTTCTGTCGGTTCAGGGTTTGTTGAATCACTTCATGTTCTCATCATCAAATCAGTCAAATAATGATACGAAATAGCAACTAATCTGTCCTCGTGTCAAGTTTTTTTGTTTGTGCTGTTTCCAAATAATTACCCAAATCAAGTGACACTCACCCAAAAATCCATTCAGATTTATGCTTATTTGTGAATAACACATGCATCTCTGTATTTTTTTTTATTTTTTATTGCCTGGGTTCTTAAAACTTTCCCTTTTTCTGTTGTGTAGCCCCCGGTGCGCGAGGGCCCAGTGACAAGAAGTGCTAGCAGAGCTGCGTCCCTCCACTCCCTCTCCGATGCCTCCTCTGACTCCTTCAGTCACTCTCCAGGTACAACTCACAGACAGAGGAGATCAAGTGGAATCCATTACACTTAAAAACTCATTTAGACCAATGTTCTGAGCAGTTTTCCCCTTTTCTTGAAACAAATAAAGAAAGAATGCTGAAAGGATTACTACGCGCTTTTTATGAAGGGATTAAACTGCCAATTAAAGCAGGCATGAGAGAAGAAAAACACATAGTTCAGTCTTGACTTGCAGTGTTGTAGTTTTTAATTTTGTTGTCTGCCACTGCTAGGCTGCTATACCGAGAATCCACGTTATCCTGTGAACAGCCTGTGCCCTGGAGACACCTGACTCTCGCTAGTAAACAGCAGTTCATTATTGTATCCATCAGTGATGAAGTGAACACAGCGAGGGACATGGTCATGTGGCCCACCACTAAAACCCAGCAAAACAACCCAAGTTAGCTGTACATGTTGTCAGAGCCGTCATATTCCATTCATCTCTCTTCTACTGACCTGTTTTTAAGATAATCCTCTCCTGTCAACATATCTGTATGTCAAGATATTTTAGGAGATTTTCATGTGCCACTACATGAACAGATTGTTTTTTTTATTCCCTTCTCTTTTGTCCTATTTTGTTCTACTGCAATCTCCTCCACTCTGCTCTATTTATCCCGCTTCCCGCAGAGTCGATTGACACTAAACTGAACTTCAACAACCTGCTGATGATGTACCAGGAACAAGGCAGCAGCCCCGACTCCAGTGAGGAGGAAGGCTCGAGCTTCTCAATGCTGCCCCACCTGGCTGACCTGGTGTCCTATAGTATTCAGAAGGTCATTGGGTTTGCCAAGATGATCCCTGGGTTCAGGTATGTATGCGTCTTTGTTGGGAACGTCTTTCCGTCTGACTCGGTTGTCTAGTTGTTTTTGCATTAGTTAATGAGTGATGTGGGACAAAAGAGTGAAAGCTTTATCGAAAATGTGACTCTTTGGTCACATTTTCTGACTGAAGTGGAAGAAAAACGTAAATCAATTTTGTGCTAATAGCTAGCATCATATTGACATGTTAATTGTTTTGTTTATTTGTTTGTTTGCAGTGCACTTTTACTTGCACCTTTCATTTGGTGTTATGTATTAAGTATTATGACAGTAAGAGAAGAGATAAATATCTAAACCTTGTTTCATTGAACTTTTAGACTGCTCGTAATGTAAATTTATTTGCTTGTCTCAGAGTGACTTTTGACCTACATACCTGTCGAAGACTTTGTACATGTACTTGTTGTTTTTTTTGTCTGATGAGTTGGTGCTGTGCCATGGTGATGGCTGTGGTCCAATGACCATAGTTCACTGATAGGCTTTGCATATGCAACAATAGCAGAACACCTTTGAGAAAGTTTGAGATCTGTCATTGTTCCTAAACTGAGGTTGTTTATTTGGCGTTGTCATTTTGTGAATGTGAAGTTGATCCCTACCACTATATTAGTCTGCGATCGGTTTATTACCAGCCTGATTTTGCAGACACACCCACAGATTGTTCGGGATGATTCTGATGATAGTGAGTTTTTTTTAAGAGCATTGGACTGATTTGATACAGGGATATCAAATATCTTCATAAAACACGATAGATGATTAAAAGACATAAGAATAAAATATCCTAACTTGAAAATGGGGAAGAGTAAATGGAATTGGATAAAACTAAAAATATTTAATTGATATCTTTTGTCTGTCTAATCTTGTCACTGTAAAGGAAAAACTACAATGACTGACCAAGATGCTATTGTTTCTGTCTCACCTGTCACACACGGAACATAGTGTTTGTTTCACAGTGTGCTGCTGACTGGGACAAATGTTGTGTGTCGCAGGGTCATTGCAAAGTCAAGGCTGAAACGAGTTGGAGCCTGTATTTTCCTTAAAGTTGTCATAACTACTGAAAAGGGTTGATGGACATGATGGATTACCTTTGGAATGTTTGCACACTTTCGATCAGCATTGTAATCCCTACAAAACGCCACAAATCTTCAGCTCACGACTACCGTCAGTTCATTGGTCTCATGTCACAATATTTAAAAAAAATTGACATAATCCAATCCATTTAATTTATAAAGCACACTTCAAAACAAGATCATTGTACCAAAGTGCTGTACAATATAA
Source organism: Leptatherina wallacei (assembly GCA_028567055.1). Classification (NCBI taxonomy): domain Eukaryota; kingdom Metazoa; phylum Chordata; class Actinopteri; order Atheriniformes; family Atherinidae; genus Leptatherina; species Leptatherina wallacei. The sequence goes on along the minus strand of JAOXYM010000012.1, from coordinate 21,704,163 downwards.
GCTAGAGATGAGATAAAGTCCATAAAAAGGAATAAAACGACAATAAAATAATTCAAAAATAAGTAAATGAATAAATACAAGTACATGTCCACACCTACAGCTTGCCTCCGTGCACATACACACCCTAACAATTACAACAGAGGAACACAATTATAAATCAGGAAAAGCAAAAGTAAACAAATGGGTTTTAAAAAACAGGTAATGAAGAGGCTTGTTTGATATTTAAAGGCAACTTGTTCCTTTTTGATTGAGGCTTTTAACTGGGACAGTGATGACAGGTAAAATAGCTTAACTTTGACTCCTGCTCAGGTGCATGTCACACATAAGAACCCATCCATGCTGGTGATTGCAGCCGAAAGGAATATTTGGATGTGTTTTTGCTTCCTCTCCTATATAATGAACTTTTAAGACTTTGAATGGCCTTGAACAAATTGCGCCACACAACTAGATTACCTGGTGTGACATAATCCATGTTAAACTTAATTTGTGAAATATTAACATAGGTAATTTCTCGTTTGTTTTTCTCTCTGTAGGGAGCTGACAGCAGAGGACCAGATTGCTTTGCTCAAGTCCAGCGCCATTGAGGTGATCATGCTGCGCTCAAATCAGAGCTTCAACCTGGAAGATATGTCCTGGAGCTGTGGTGCGCCTGACTTTAAATACCAGATCAGTGATGTCACCAAAGGTCAGTGTGAAGTCTGCTGTTTGACTGCTGAACATCCAAGCTTGTGTTCAGGATCATATGTCGATACTGGATGCAGATTTCTTTTTTTCCAGGTTAGAGTTTAGTAAGAGATGTGCATGTTACACATAAACACTTTTACGAAGTGTTTAAAGGAAGCAATTGGCTCTAAAAGAAGCGCCCATATCATTACTGTCAGACTACAGATAAGGTTACTGGAAGTGGCCTGTGTACACTCCCTCCAGCCACAGATGCTAATCCAAGTAATTCTGCAAAACCAGTCTTACATATCTGTAGAATTCTCTGTGGGCATGGCTTTCATTTGCCTTTCAAAAAGGATCCCCTCTTTCTGGGATCAAGCAAAGAATGTCACTCTTGACCTGCTCGCCACAAAACAACAACTGTTTGAACGAGGAGAAGAAGCTCCGTTGTGCTCCTCTTAAAATATCACAGAGTGTGTGGCATAAACATGACTGGAATAGATTAGTCTTCTCATGCAGTAATCAATGGGGCGTACTTTTTAAACTCTCTTCCACAACTCTTTCCTGAAACCTTTTACAATGGCAACTTTTTTTTAAAAAAAAGTCTCAAGGCAATTAATCATTAGAAAAAGTAAAAAATGCTTTTTCAACTCTATTACAAGACTATTACAAAAATTTGAAAACTATGGTTTCTCACTGACGTATTTATGTAAAGACGAGCCCTTCCCCAAACCTGGAATTTATCACATAACATGTTTGAGCTCTTTAAACTGAACCTAAACATGAGATTTTCTGGAAAGCAACCATACTCCATACAAATGTACCATTCAGTGGAAATACAAACCAGGCGGATATGAAGTTACTATCTTTTACTCGGTCAGTCGAAACGTTTACATACAGTCGAGGTACGGTTTGAGATTAACCCGGTCATTTGATTAACTCTTCTTACCATTACATCCTCAGATAGAGGCAGAGGCTTTTATTTACTGTAATGGATTATGGTACCAAGCCTGCATTAAAGGAAGGTCTCTGTTTTAAAATTGTCATTGTCATCTGCTCAGATTTTTGCCAGTGGATGCTGTGGTTATAAAATCAAGATTGTATTTGAGGAAAGTGAAAGCCTTGGCATGCTTTTTGACCTGTAGTCTTCTGGGCTGCTATTCAGGCCCAACTTCTTACACAATTAAGCATCTAATTAAATAAAAATAAAAACATGTGAATGAGTGCAGCTTTAATGAGAGTTTTTCTGTATTAATATACACGTACACTTGACTGTGTTATAAGATGGAACTGTGCAGCATGTGCAGAGCGTCCTACGCCCATTTAAGTTTAGTTGTGTGTATAAATGCAGACCTGTTTGACCCCCAACTGCATTGAGCCTGTGAGTTAGTCGGATTTTTGAGAGCTACATTTTCATACAGTTTTAGTCCGACGAAAACAATCGTTTGTTTTATACCGTGGTTAGTGGGAATTCTAATGCCAACTGGCGTGCATTATTTTCGTTTACATGGACACGTACAGTAGTTCGGCAAGTTAAATCACTATTGTATCACCATAGCAACACGTTAATCCACTGGTTCAGATCAGCTGGCTTTTGACAGGTGAATGAGAGAAACACGCCCTAGCATGGATTCTCTTGACAACGGTTGTTTTTATCATAAAAAGGACATCGAGGCCAACATAAAATAGTTCCTATACTTGAGCATATTTAGCAAGTTATTTGTTTTTTATATATAAATGCGACTATTCCTTGTGTGTTATTCAACATATTGTAAGGTATATATTTTCTTATGTACTTAGTTTCAGTACGTTTACCATACACACAATATTTTGATCTAAAAAAACAACAACAAGGAGGCAACCACCAAGATATCAATGCTTTTCTTATATTTACTAAGTTAATTAAATTGCATAAAATAAGAGTTAAGAGTGTTGGTGTTAGCTATGTACTTGGTTTACAAGTGATATTGTTGACTGGATTTAATCCAAATAGGAATTACTTTTTACTGATTTGTGTGGCAGGTGACAAACACTGCAGTACACAACCACCATCGGCTGAAATAGTCTAATTCAGGAATCTAATTATACATTCACTTGAATTAAAATCCCTCCTTTTTCTAACTCCAAAATGAGATTGGGTTATGGTGTTATCACATTAACTTTGACAACACGGATAGAAAAAAAAAAAGAATAACAGACAATCTGGTGAAATAATGAGTAAGAGCAACAGTAGCATTCCCTTGAGGGCTTTTCATCTGTGATAGAATGTGAAGCTGCACAGTATGTATTCATGTGTCTATCTCTAATAGCGGGCCACACTCTTGAGCTGTTGGAGCCTCTGGTGAAGTTCCAGGTGGGCCTGAAGAAACTCAACCTACATGAGGAGGAACATGTACTGCTGATGGCCATCTGTCTGCTCTCTCCAGGTACTGTTGCTGTGCGGAGGAGGGAATATGTTGCGGTTCATCATGAATTGTTGATGACTTGGCTAATTTTCCTCCTTTTCCTTTTTTTTTTGTGAAAAAAATGTGTTTTTTATTTAATTTAATATTATTTAATATTTGAATCGCCTTTCCCTCATTTTATCCATATGAAATGCAGTGCAGGAACAGTTTTGCATCCCTCCCGAACCTTTGTGTGAACATATTCGTGTGTGTGGTTGGTATCCATTTGCAGAGGATACAGTATATACATTATGTATGCATAGTTATGCAAGCAAGCCTGCATGCGTAACTAAATAGATGTTTGCATCGCTTATTGTGAATGAGGGACCTCATTAATGTTGCATGTGTGCTTTCCCTGATCTAAAATTAGCAAGTCACCTGATCAAGAAGCTATAGAGATGTTTTCTGAATATTATATATATATGATGAAAAAAATTTAATCTGTTTTGCTTCGTTTCTGTTGCTACGATTATCTTGAGCCCCTCCTTTCTTTCTGCTGCAGACCGCCCAGGTGTGCAGGATCACACTCGGATCGAAGCCCTCCAAGACCGGCTGTCTGAGACCCTGCAGGCCTACATCCAGCTCCACCACCCAGGGGGACGACTGCGGTATGCCAAGATGATCCAGAAGCTGGCAGACTTGCGTAGCCTCAACGAGGAGCACTCCAAACAGTACCGCTTGCTGTCCTTCCAGCCAGAGCACAGCATGCAGCTCACCCCGCTGGTGTTGGAAGTGTTTGGCAGTGAGGTCTCCTAGAAGCCCCCTCCTGAAGCTCAGTTGTGGAGAGTTGGAAGCTGGAGATGAGACCCTACTAGGGTAAAAAAAAAAAATAAAAAATGGAGGGGAGGGAAGGAGCTGAGAATGTGCTGGATGGACTAAAAGCAGGTGTGGAGTATGGAGCAAGCAGAAGGCAGAAAGTGGGGTGTGTGTGTGTGTTTAAGTGCGTGCGTGTGTGTGTGAGAGAGTGAGGTTGGGGGGGTGGGTGGGCTTCTAGTATGTAACGTCTGAAGAAGTGTATCTTGGTGTAAAGGCCAAGCTTATGAGGAGAGCAAGCAGATGTTAAAACACAGTAAACAAGGGAATGTCATGTACAAATTAAGCTACCCATAGAACATCTGCCTATGTATACAGTGTTTTTGTACGTATTTAACTCAACAAACAGCTGCTTTAAATGCCTGGACATTTGGTGTGCACATGTCGTGCACACACCAACACAACAAGCATTCTCAGTTATTCATTTAGCCATTCAGTTAAGCTACCTCTTGGTTCTAGTGGGGTTGTTTTTATATTTACATCATTTATGTGAAACGGAACAATTTAGAAACAGCACAGCTTACTTTTCAGTTTACCAGTGCAAAAGCAGTGCCTGCACATTATTTTGATCATTCAGAAATCATGTACTTTGTTTGTGTTTTTGTTTGTTTTTATCTGCTTCTCTCCAGGGCAGCATATTTATATGACTGTGTACAATTCAAACATACGCCTTTCACCAAAGGTATAGTCAACTTCTTTTTGAAAAAAGCTTTCAGCACCTAAAAATAACCTTGCTGCTCCATGGCCCGCTTCACTCAAGCAGCCACACGGCAAGTTGTCTGACTAGCCTCACAGCGTATGAAGGAGAATATCATTATATTGATTTATACTGCACAATATTCAGAATACAGAGTATAGGCTGTAATTTAGTGTTGTAGGGTGCCTGGTTTTGAGGTGAGAATTAGCCACTAAATGTGTTAGCTACTTTTACACTGCTAATTATCAATCAAACCAAGTCAGCATTTTGGCTTGTTGCTCTCTTTTTGAAATTGTTTTTTCCTTATTCTTTACTTTGGTTTAATTGTTTATTTTCATGTTAATAATTAATTGCTATCATATGTATCCTGAGCACTGTTAAACCACCCATTAGTCAAGCCTTTACAGTATCTATATTGTCACCGATTTTAAAGGGCTAAATTGCCAAATCTAACTGGAGTAGTTGATGGAGGCCAAAGCAAGGGGCCTGTCTTCTTGTGAATATATAGCTGCATACCATACTCAGACTTGGCATAGACATGGATATAATTGCAATAGTTGTCTTTTTTTGTTGTTGTTGTTTTTTTTGTTTTTGTTTTTTTTTTAATGTGTCATTTCACTTTTTAAAACAATTCCATGAATTGTTCCTCTTTAGTATACAGTGAGCTCAGTGGGCGGAGAGCTTTGGAAGCTGCTGCAGACCTCCACAGATATCACACCCCTTTCGTTTCTGACAGGGAAGTGGATTTTCTAGAATGTCAGAGGGCCTGGTTGTGGTGGTGGTGGTGGTGTGCACTTCCACACCCCGGCCCTCCTGTTTGATGATGTATGCTGCGCAGCCCTCTAGTGGCTGCATTGTGTAAATACCAGGTATATAAATAACATACATATAAATATATATATATATAAATATAATATGTCTGCCGCTGTACATAGGGCTAAATAGATCCTCAACTTTTTTTCCCTCTTCCCCCAGACAAATATATGCAAATATAATTGACCATTATTTGTTTCTAAGATATTCTCAATATGTTCTGACACAATCTGTCTGTTTTTATTTCAGTTATGTTTTTTGGTAGGAAAGATTTAGAAATGGCTTAAACAGGGGTTGCTCGTGTGTTTGACAGTCGGATTATCATTAGTTTAGTAGGGAGCCGATGTTAATTTCCAAGGTTCCTTTTCAAAAAGAGGACAAGCCGTTCTCAAATATAAGCCATATAGATCACTTAGTTAGTTGTACACCTGCTACATTACAGTACATCAAAATGATGACTTCAGAGCCTTGGGAATTTTCATTTTCTAATCTACTAAACGTAAATGGTTTTCATCTGTGGCTTTAGGAATAAGAGTTTGTACATGATGTAAACTTGCCTCTTCTCTGCTGTCAGACATCTTTGGCTTATGCTTCATCAGACAGCATCTAATGGCATGTAATCCAAACTGCGCAGAGACTTATATCACTTACGTGTGCAGGCTAGTGTTCTCTGGCTTGCTGCATGTGGAATTTGCGTAAAATTATACAAGGCGACATGTCCTCTATGTGGGGCAATTTCCCAAAGAAATGTTAAGTCCATATCCTGCCAACTGCAGACAGTTTCACTAGAGGCAACTTAAAGGAAATCATTTGAGGGTTTTCTTTTGTTTTCTATTAGCTTTTTGACGGAGGACACTGGTTCTAACGGTTCCTGCAACTGGCCATGCGGTCCTTCCATGTCAGGCGTAGCCTTTATCTCAGTATGTGAGGATGATGGTGAGAGGAAAGAGCACGTTTGTTGTTGAGATGTCTGCACACAACCTCTGCATGCGAGACATTTTTAGATTTTGCTTTGATCAACTCAGCCCACTTGGATTTTTCCCTTTTTTTAATTTGATAACGTCACTGTGGCTTTATTCTAACTCTTTTCAGTCACTGTGATTCTTCACATCATGGCAGTGGGAGTGTGATGCTCAGATAATCTGCATAGCAAAAATAGGTAACAGTTTTTTTTTTTGTTTTTTTTAAATGTTCCCATATTTTAAAAATCATTTAATTTTGTTATGAAAATCTTTGGGATAATACATTAAATTTGACGCGTCCTACAAATGACCCTGCTGTGATCAAGCTTTAAGGAGTTGAAGCTTGCGTGTCTTTAGGCAGTACCACTCGTATGTATAGAATGTCAATTCGATGGAGTATGATGTGCTTGGTTACTGAACACTAATCTTTTTTTTTTTTTGTTTAAGTCTCCATGTTGAGACCCCCCCCCCCCTCTTATCCTGAATACATACTTTTTGTATGTATATTTAGGTTTGATTAAGTTTTTTCTTTTTTTCTTTTTGAGGTGCAGTGTTGATTTGTGTATGTTTGATATAGTGGGATGAATGGTGAATATGTAAGTGCCACAGGGAGAGTTCCCTGAAGACAAGAACAGGGTAAAAATGAGGAGTTGAGGATTTTATAACCGAACAGAAAAGCTCTCAAGGATGTATTATAGCCACTAATTAAACGTGTAGATTGTGGTCAGCACCACATAGCTTCATGAGAATGAAGAGAGGCACCCGTTGACACTAAATATCTGATTAGATACGATTTTAATGTTTAATTTAACCCCCCCTTCCCCCAATTTCCCATCTCAAAATCCTGTTCACAACATGCAAATCCAGTAAATGTGAGTATGGTGCATCATCAGAGTTTCCTGTTTGGTTTTTATCATGGTAGGCTGCTCAGAATCTGTATGGATTCCCAACCCCAATATAACACAGTAACCATGCCTGCAATATACAACTCACGGTACTCTTATCACCAGCAAGCTTTACAGTTTCTCATGTTCTTAAGACATTTTTGAAGTTTTTTGTATAACTGTTGCCATTACAAATCCTGTCTGAAAAACAACATGTCACATAGGTTTCTTTTCACACAAAACTGTCTGCCAACTTCCATGCAAAGGTTTTCAAGTCTTTACTCTTTTTTTTTTTGCTCTTCCTTTCTGGACAGGTATTGTAATGGAATCAACTTAATGTAGTTCTTACAAAAAGAAACGTCCACAGTGGATGTACACCATAATCTACCTAAAATACCTACCTCTTTTGGCTCAGATTTTGCTTTAGCATGAAGCATTTGCCTCTGTTTTTACTTTTATATTTGTATTCATGTTGGTATTTATTGCTGTCTAATGAGTCATACTTCAATGATTACCTCAGAGATATCTCACAGGTTTGGGAGAGTCCAGCTAATGAAGTCATTCATAGTTTGTTTTTATTTTGGTTGGATTTCTTGTACATTTTCCCCCCCTCAGACTTAGCTATGCCTTTTTTCTTTTTTTCTTCTTTTCCTTTTTTTTAAACGCACAAAATACCAGGAGTGTTTTTGATATAGTGCCTGCAGTTCTGATCATCTGGACTCTGGCTAGGATTAGGCTCCAGAAGCAGCATCAATTTCTGCATCTTTGTTCTTCACTCTGTTCTTATAATCATGTCGTTTTTAGCAGCAGATGCAGTCTATCTTGCTCCCCTCTCGGTAGCTCTTCTCTTGGCCTGTGCTCTCTTAGCACATCACGCTTACTTTGTCCCGATTTTTTTTTTTTTTCTCCCAAACATTTTCTTCATGCCCTCTGTTTGTCTTCCTCTCTCCTTCTCTTGTAAAGTCTCTTCCCACATCTTCATCATTCCCTGCCAATCTTTGGTCAAACGAAGGGGAATTAAAAGTTGTGAAATCCTCAGTATCCATGCAATGCTGCTTTTATCTCAAGCGCCATTAAGTTGTGTGTAATTGACACTATAATACATGGGCATCGTCCAAAGGCCTCATTGGAAGATCATGCAACTTAATGATGCTTATTGGGGAAATAAAATATTCCATTCAGATCCTTGTATCATATTAACAGAGCAACAACTCAGTTTGTTGAACTCCAAATCAAGTTTTCTGTCTTCATGTCAAACTGCTTCGGGTAAACACTGAATGAAATTGGAGCGATTGATAAGTAAATATTGAGGAGCAGTGTCGCCATGGTCACATCTACCCTGAGCTGTGTGCCATAACATGACCCTTTCAATGCAGGGGAGGGTGTCAACAAAACTGGCTTCAGGTGTTCCTCAGACAAATATGAATGGCAAGGTTGTGTGAGATTGGCTTTGTATTTAGTATTCTATCAGCCACGTGTATGTCTTTTATTTTTCTTATTTTTAAGAAGTAAATTAAAATTTGGCAATGAATTCTTACCTTGCATTTTGAACCTAAATTATACCACAATGAATTTAAATGCCTGAACAAATAAAAGGCTTAATATAATGTTAGTAACACATGTATACTGATCAAGCTACTAGCCATAAACTGCCTCTGTAGGTCAGCATGATATGGCTCCATTTATCAAGACATGTAAAAGTCACCTAAAATCTAATGTAATTGCATTTTGTTTTCTTTTGTCTCATATTTTTCTTCTTTTTTTCTATTATAATTTACATTTAATGTAATACTTTTGTTGGATGTTTTGCAAATCAAAAATAAACTGTTGTACATAGCAGCAGGCTTCTGTGTTATTTATCTCGACCCTGAAATATTTGCACACTTGACACAACACGGTTCTCTGCTGTTTGCCAAAATGCAAATAATGTTATGAATATGGATTTAAAGTGCAGAGTATCGACTTTGATTTGAGAAGATTTACATCAAACTCGGATGATGGGGTTTGGGAATTGCAGCTTCTCGTTATGTGAAACCTTCTTTTTCAAGGCTCAAATGAACAATTAACTCACATGCTGATTGATGGACAGGTGTGGACTCGTCCCATCTTCATCAGTTAAGCAGAATAAGACCAGGAGTTGATTCCAAGAGAGGCATTTCCATCTGGAACATTAACAATGAGAACAGTTTCATACATTTTGGAAAAAAAAAAAAACACTGATGAGCTTGGCAACTATAAAAATGACATCTTCACCAGCCAGGTGCAAAACACTTCATGAGTCTCTTATAAAGAAAACTTGACTGTATGGTTCAGATCAACCAGTGCTAGAGCAAGAAGAAGGAAAAAGTGTTCAGAAAGCTTGGAATCATAATCTGTTTAACGGGTGGAAATAAGAAAAGCTGACTCGACAGTGGTTCACATTCACAGATAGATAAACACCAAAAAACCTTTTCTCTGGACCAACCAAGCAAGTTTTGAAAGTAAAGAAGTACTCTGAAATAGTTGCATCCCTCACTTGATCTAAACCTTCATGAGCAGGGGAAGCATCTGGAAGGAGGAAAC
>JAOXYM010000012.1:21670878-21694225 GCA_028567055.1 Leptatherina wallacei | reverse complement strand
ATAAATAATAATAATAATAATAATAATAATAATAATAATAATAATAATAATAATAATAATAATAATAATAATAATGAGGTGGGTGACGGAAAAGGCTCATTAACTTTGTCAGGGAACACTGAATTTAATGTTCCCCCGAAGAAAAAAAATGCTTACCTCCTCACTCCTAACTCTATTTACTTCAAGTAATGCTCTTAGTTTGCCTTGCATGTGGTTAATTACAAGCTCATCCCAACCTGTGTTTAGTTCATATGTTTTTTACAAGCTCAACATTACAAGTTAGACAAACCAAAATACACACATAAAAGCATGTGTCTCGCTTTTTCACAAGCCAAGTGTAAATGTGCAACAAAACGTCGACACTGGCTCGACCTGTGAGCGCGACCCCCCCCCTCCTAATCCACTGCTTCAAACACTGGATCGCAGCATTTATCAGCCTGGATCTGCCACATTCCCTCCCTCCCCTGCCTCTCCAGACCCCCTCGTTTCTGAACCTGATGAGTCAAAGGTCAGGAAAACAACAAGTCAATACGCAAGCAGGAGAAGCGCCTTGCAGCTGAGAGAGCTGTGGAGAGGGCTAAGCTGCTCTGTAGCACTCCATGATTTAGCCTGTAATAGTTTTCTGTAATCTCTTTCTATTGATTAAACCTCACATCAAAGAGGAGTCTTGCTACAGAACCTCTCTTTTTTCTAGTCAGAAATACCATATGGAGGTAATCTTTCACCTTTGTTATTCTTGCCGCTCCTGCTGCTGCTGTGAGCCCCTCTTCCAAGCTTGGGAGCAAGACATGGGAGTAGCCAGCAGGATAAAACAAACCCAGCACATAGGAATGACTGCAAAACTCATCTCGTCTGAATCCGTAGCATTTTTTTACTCAATGCAATCACTGTATTTGAATGCAGCCTAAAGGGGAAAAGGTACAACATAAGTGCATCCTTTGTCCTGAAACATGGGGGGATTTTGTTTGCCTGGTTTTACATTTGTAGCAAAAGAAAAATATCACACACTAAAGGACAAAGAACAACTCACGGCAACTGAATCTCACGTTTAGCTTATCTACATGCAAAGCCAAGAAAATGTGTGTGTGTGTGTGGGGGGGGGGGTCCTGCTAAAAACACTCAATTTAGTGACAGGCAAATGACTTCATGCTGCCACTTAATCTCATTTCTTGCATAATGCTCTCTAATTAGCATATCAAAGTGAATTAATACTTCTAGGGCATTAGCAATGCAGAAATATGCTGTAGCTCTACAATAACAGTTAGATGACTGCCATAAACTTCTAAACAAGTTGACAGGTCCTCTTGCTATCTGTAGAAAAAGCGCTTGAAAAAAAAACCTCAAATATAAAAAGATTTAAAAAACTGGTAAATTAAAATTTAGCTTCTCAACACCTTGATCACAAAATTCAAGCTAGGCTTTCATCTCACTTTTCATCTACGCATATGACAATAAGTCCTGATAAGATGATACATGTGCTCAGTAATTACGCTGATGATTCTTGGACCACTTTCAGATTTATTATTAAAAAGTTCTTTTCAGCCAGTGGTGGCTTCCATGGTTAAAAGACAGCGGTCCCGTGTGTCATCTGAACAGACATGAAAGGGCCAAGGAAGTCCTGCAAATGATGCCACAGGAGCTGGTGAAAGGCTCACTGTGTGCTGGAAAAACAGGGCGGTCAACAAGGCCACCAGACCAGCTGAGCTCTGTCAGTGGTTAAGAGGGGGAGGCTGTGACTCTAAACCACAGGTTAACCATGCACACACACCCACCCACACACACACACACACAATCAAACTTGTTATCCCTCTCTTCCACTATCTCATCTCTCACACACATACTTATTGAAAGGCACCCAGAATCTCTCACACACACATCCATATATTTCTTAAAATTGTTTATTTTCATTTAATTTTAAAGCTGTGATTATCTTTTCTAAATTTGGGAGTTCAGTTGAAACATTCAACCAGAAGAACTCTTAGCTTTACTCACAGAGCATTATTTTATTATCTTATGTTTTATCTTCTTTTTTTTTTATTCCCGTAAATCAACTTCCTACCACAGCAGAAGTGCTTCTGAGCTGAAAAATCGCTTCCCCATCAGATCTGGCATTTGGTGTGATATGTGATCTGCATCTTCAGTTTTTCTTGTTCTAACGCTTTCATCATCTTAACTACGGGAGAAAAAGCACAACATAGCACCTCGGCTGGACTGAGGACCTCCTATATGTCCCTGCGGATGCCACCTGTGTTCAGGAAGTTCATAAAGTTTTATGATCTCTGCTAATTTCCCCATAAACTGTACAAAGGTCACAAATCTTACAAGGGCTTGGGTTTGCTTAAGAGTTGTTGTTTTTTTTTTTCTACATTCTTATTTTTCTTTGCCTGAGAAGATACTTGGAGCAAAATAAATATTGATGTACAACAGGTTGAATGCTTGAACCATCTGTTCAAGAGCACTTTGTTTCTTGTTTCAAGAATAGGGCAATCACATGAGTAAAATGTACCACTCTAAAGAATAAAAACAAAAATATAAAGTATACAAATATATTTGTCAAATGTCACTTGAAGTCAATTATGACTTAAGTTACGACTTTGAATGGACGGAGGTTATTGCATGTCCATAGCATACATATTGAGGGGCAGGAGCTATCTTTTGAAAATATACTATGGTAAAGTCTGGGCTGTAAAAATGGTAAGAAATGAAAACTTCCCTTTAAATTTTTGTCGCTCATAAGTGTGCAAACATATTGAAAGTTTTCAAATCTGGTCATAAATATGCAAAAACTTAATCCTTATAGATGGCTCTTTTTTCCTTCCAAGTCAAATTTTCTATTTATTCTTTTTTTTCTCCAAGCAGATTCTGTTTTCTGTGTTCCACCTGAATTAAATACCCCCATTTTCTAAAATGGGAGTCTGTATACAGTTGCACAATTATAGATTAAAAGTGTAGCCTCTTTGAAAGCTTGGCAATTGTTATCATGTTATAAAACATCAATTCTGTGATCTTCGCAGTGCAGAGCATATGTTACGGGATTTCCCCATCATGCTCTGTGCCAGGGTGGTGAGGCTGAAAGCTGGAGCACACTTTCTGCCTAAAACCAAAGCAACCAGTGCTGGAAAAGACACTCCTGCTGAAAACAAGAGCATTTGCAGAGGAAACAGAATTTACCTGCTGTACTATGACAAACAGAACTGTTTCCGCATGGACATGATGACATATTTAAAAAGGTGATTGATTTATGAGGGCAGAGGTCCTCTGTAACCTGGATGCAGGATGCAACTGGATCACCAAGAGGTAAAAAAAAAATTCCTGTGAGCTACTGTGCTGCTATTATGACTAATTGTGTTTTTTTTGTGTTTGGAACTTAATATTAAGACATATTTTACAGAAAAGATCTTACCTGTCTTTTCTTTGATTTCACAGAGAACGCTGAAGAGTGCTGGTTTCATTCTGTGACAGTTCAGTCCATGTTTCCTGTTTCAGTATAAGAAAAAAATAAAATACTGAAATAAGTTCACTGATTAATCATATATTAGCCGTAAACAAGTAAATTAATGTTTAAAGATAGGCTACTTAGTTTAGTTGTCACTAAGCTTCTCAATATTCTAACACACACTCTTGTCAAAAAAGTTATCATTTACCAGCAGAGAATAGCTATTTTTCTTCTTCAAAGTTAAGTTAACCCCAGTGTTTATAATATTTTGTAATACATATTACTCTCAATCATAGTTTTCTTTAAATTGTTTGGCATTAACTGAGGTATGCTGAGATCAACAGGATTTTAACAGCAATTGTAGTTTTACAAATCAATGAGCATAAAGGGCATGTGTGCACGCAAACTTTTTTTTGTACAACACGGCTTCTCTCTGGTTCTTGCTGACAGGTAGGCTACTTTAAATAAAATTATGTTGTGACAACTTTATCATGTGTTAATGCTTTCAGAGGCAACAAATAAGCTACACTTTAGATTATCATTACAGCCAGTCCAGCCTATTGTTACGCATTGGGAAGTTCAGTTAATCGGGCCACATCTCAATAATGGTGCGTGCAGCGATTTGTTGGGGGGCGAAGTTAATAAAACATATAAATAAACCAACTTTGCTTGCGCCTCGTCCAGACTTTGATCAGTTATGGTCATTATTTGATGCAGAATGTCACCAATGTCTTGCTTTCTTCCATCTCCGTCTGTCCCATCATGTCCATGTGGAGGCGGCAGTGCCATGCCTCCTTGCACCGAGTGGCCAGCCAGACTGACACCGCCGATCGACTGCATGATCCGGGCTTGGTCGTCCATTGTAGCCGCTAAAGAGTCTGTGCACTGAGCCACACAAATTGAAAAACTCATATACGAAATCGGCTATAGCATGTGCCGCAGACAAGAATGATGTGCAACTGTGTGATTGTTCAGCAAAAAAATAAAGCACACGCAATTTTATTATTCTTATTTTCAATGGCGTCTACAGCAATGATGTTTTAGCTTAAATCTTGTCCAAGTTCTCGCTGTCCTCTCGTTGCTTTACGCGCGGTCCAAAGTGCCAAAACGCGTGGCTCTGTGTGTAGAAAAACGCATAAATCTTTCTTCCCCTTCTGAAAACTTCTTTGTCAGAACTGACGGTCCATCGTATCCCGCACCAATCCCCGCAACAATCTGTCTTTTCTCTTGAATTTGACCGGTGTTGTAGACAGAATCGCTCCTTGGTGATCGCTCATTTATTAGCGCTCTTCTTGAGAATCCCGGCGCATTTCCTCTCGAAAATGTCCAAATCCTCTTCGCGACACACCGGCGACACAAAAAAGAAAAAAGAAAAGAAATATCCAAGGTGGAAACGTGTAAACAAGTCAAACAATCTCAGGCTTGCAGGTGTTGCCAATAATAAATGTGCAGAAATGTTTCCTGCGACAATTGACAATATTTTAAAAAAACAATATACACAATCTCTAGCATAAGGTGTCCAAATGTTACTATAAAAATATGAAATGTACAAAAAGTTGGGGGATTTCTGTTTAGAAAAAAAGCATCAGCGAGACGAAATTAATTAGGATTCAACGTTGTATAAAGGCGATGCGCAAAAAAATATCTCGCCCTGCTTAAATTTATGAGCTCCAGCCTCTGCCTGTGTGTGTTTTATGTTGTTTGATGGCAGCGGTAGTGAGCGATTGACAGTGTGCCAATGCCACTCACTCAGTGCAGACGTGTCAAAGAAGGGTAGAGGGGTAGAAAAAAAATAAAAAAAATACAAAATACCAGATGAAAATGCACGCTCCGCCCTGCAGAGGAGGGGTCTATATTCTTGTCACTTCTTGCCTGAACACCGAAAAACAAAATGTTAAGAGCTTGTACTTAGGATGGTGATTATAATGATGAAAGCAAGGCAGAGTCCCCCTCTCTCTTTCTCGCAGCGGCGGCAGCAGGGTATCCTCGTTTCCTCACGCGTGCACGTGCAGCTATGTGCATATTCTCTACGAATGATAAAGAATTAGCCCTGCAACACCACAGGCAAATACATAATGAGAGTTTTTATACAGTTTGATGTAGAACTGCATAGTCGCTTGTAAGCCTCGGTTCAAGCCAGGCGAGCAGTAGACATGTTTATATTATTGGAAGTAAAGCCCCTCGACCAATCCTGGGCCGGAATGACGAAGACTGACGATCCATCTGTCCTATTGCTAGCAGATGCATGACGCTTGAAACCCCACCCACTTCATCCCTCCATCTTCACGCTGCTCGTGCAAAAAGGATGGGAACTTCTGATTGGTCGTTGCTACGAGTGACATTCATTGCACAAGCAGGCGGCGCTGCTCAGTGCTCCTCCGCAGTTGCTATGGCAGCAGACAAGTTGTTGAGCTGGATGCAAGGCAACAAATATGCCGTGCAGCCTTACAGTAAGCATGAACATAATGAATTTATGTGTGAGAGAATTTTTTTAAAAAGAAAGAAAAATAATTTGCTTTCAGTTTAAGACAATTGTGCAACAATTCTGCAGGACAGACATGTGTGATGATGCAGACTGTTTTTCAGTAGTGGTGTTTTACAGAAAGACACACACATTTTCAGGAGAGGTTGTGTTGTACAAGACTCCTCTTTTATTAATGATACAGAAAATAGCTTGTTTGATTTGTTTTTGAGGATGATCCTGAAACTCAAAGAGCAACGATTACAGATCTAATGTTCTAATACTCTTACTATCTAATGTTTGCTCAAGTAAGATGATAAAACGTGGGTGTATTTATTCCCCCTTTAATTAAAGTATCAGAGTCAACAAATGGGCTTTCAATAGTTGGAGTTTCCCATGTAGTGCTCAGTGAGTTTTAATATACGTATACTGTTACGCTTAAAGGAAAATAGACAGAGGCAAGATTTAAGCATTTAAAGAGAAATAAAGTCCATTTCAATATATATTTTTTGCTTTTTTTGTTTTAATTTGTTTTTCTTTGTGCTTTTTCTTTATTAGTTTTTTTTGTTTTAAATTAGACATTGATGTGCCAAACCATATCAGAGTCCAGACAAACTTGACATTTGTGGAACACAGTTTATTCTGAAGTGTATGCTAGTGATGAACTACCTTTAGTGTTTTTATAGTCACAGTGTCAGTGACTTAAATTTCAATGTGAAAAAAGGAACATTTCATTTTTTTAAATAATCAGGAATCTGATTAGAAAAAAAAACAAAGTATTCTCAAAAGTAAAAAGTTGACTTTCTATTTTATAATATAACATATATGTATTCTTATTTAATATATTTTTTACAGAGTTGATAAAAATTTGGACAAAGATGTAGCACAGCATTTTTTTTACTTACATTTAATTTACCTTTCTTAATGTATCTTAATATAGAATATATTGATTTGAGATATTGACAATGAGGCACAACTTTTATAATATTTGTTACATTTTTTTTTATTTGTTGTTCATTAGGCAAGGTAAGTTTATTTGTATAGCACATTTCATGTACAAGACAATTCAAAGTGCTTTACATAAAAAATTAAAAGCATTATAGATGGTGCAAAGAAAGCATTAAAAAGTAGTAAAAGGCAGCAACAAAAAGCAAAAATACTAAAACAAGCATTACAAGCATTGGACTTGATCAGAATAAGTTCACCCAACAAAATCTTGACCTGATATTGATTCATGACCATGACGTATTGAACAGTCTCAGGAGATGGTTCATTTTCATGACTCAGAACTGAATGACGAGATTACCCCTAAGAATATGAGGCAACTTTCTCGAAAGAAAAATATTCAAAACCAGGATGCAGTGAGTTGTTACTTAAAATAACAGTTCACCTTTTGATTATCTTAGCAGAGTGGGAGGAGGACATGGTCCTGCTGTTACCTCTCTGCAGTCCAAAAAACTAGACAAAGATGAGTCAAAGATGTCCAAAACTAAAGAGAATATACAGTTACAGGAATGCATTGGATTTGATGGAATCTTAATAAATTCATGCATGGAGTTTTATTAATAAACCCTCAGCATGAGAATGTATTCACTTTGAGAACATTACTTTGCTGAAATATCTCAAGAAACACTTGAATTCTTAAGTTTGGAATTTTTTTATTCCAGTCACTTTCAATATGGAAAAAAAATACAGATTGACTTAGTGGCTTGCATGGTTTTACTCATTCGTTTGACCTTGAAGTATAGGAGCAACACACTCTTGAGCTTAGTGAATGGGAGTCCCAGGACTACTGCATTTATCATTGAAATACTGAGCTGTCAAGTCACACTACATACCTGTCAAGAAGGGCTCAAAGGTACAGCTCCGGCTCCTCTCCTCTCTTGCAGTGCATGATTCTTCATTGCATTGCATAGCAGACCTATTCACCGTTGTTTTCAGCCATATGTCAACATAATTCATTTCCGTATGTGACAGCTCCTTACAGTAAAACACTGTGAGAGAAGTAGTTCATAAAAGCATGTTTACATAACCAAGAGGTTGCACTTTTGTAACCACTGTTTTAGCTCTGAAATCATTTTGGTGTAGGAAGACTAAATATTTAAAAAATAAAAAGATGAAAGATGGTTTATTTGACATTGTTGACATGAAAATTGACATGTTGTTTCCCTGCTGTAGATTAGGTTAAATGAAATGACAATATTTTTACAAATGAGCCGAGTGAGGCAAAGGAATAAGCACTTATGAGTGTAGAGACAACACTTTGTCATCATGCTTCTCATTGTGGCATCTGAAAAGACCCACAGGTGCTGTAGAAAGTGACTGTGTTGTCATATTTCATTTAGGCATCCTTCTGCAAAGCTGTAATTGCCTAATTAGCTTGTTAATTAGGAGATTAGCATTTACTGATAGAGTGGCTTGCTCTGTTGTGATGAGAGTAATACAGATTAAGTGAGAAGTTATGGGTGCATGAGTTCACAATTTTGCTGTCCACAAAAGGGTCGCAAATCATTAAAAGATTTGTGAAATTGCTGCATGTCTTACATCTGAGGAGGATGCTTGCCTTCCATCTAAGCCTCCTTGTATGTGAATAGGTGCTGAGGATGATGAAGGAACATAGAGGGCAGTCTGCCACACAGCAGCAAGATACCTCCTGGTCTGAGTGTCGCCTGTTTGATCCCCTGTTGCTGGAGGATATTGGAGGAAATGACCAAGCAGAAGGTGCCAGAGACATTACTAAACCCGGTTATGAACAGTCTTTCATCTGGTTTGAATACCTCATTTTATTTATATCCTGATATTTGTTGCTGCTATGCATGCATTTTCTTTTCAATACAGTGGCACATATAAAAGAAGAGAGAAGTAGTATGACTATTGGTTGAAACTACTCCTTTGTTTCACATTGTGAACTATTATATAAAAATTCCAATGTATAAGTCAATACTTATATATAATGAGATAATTAGAAAGTATAAAATATAACATGAGACTTTTTAAAAAGACACAGTTTAAATAAAACTGTGACTATCCAACTTCATTATTTGAAAGCATATACAGATGTCTGTCTCACAGTCCAATTTCAAGATGCCTCAGTTTAGCATTTTGTTAAGAGAAGAAATAAATTAGAAATATTCTTGCAGGGCTCTTTCATGTTTTGCCTTCATATTGAAACTAGGGGAATCGTTGTATTGTTGCTTATATAAAATCAATACAACAACTAACAACTGTTTTGGCAGTATACTGAGAACTGCTGGGCTGATGTTAAATTAATGTCAAAATAGGCACCATGTCAAAACTTTGGGTGGCATGCAGATGCAGCACAGCTTAAGATGCACTTTATGCAACTTTATGCTATTTGTTAATATGGAAGGTGAAATGCATGTCAAGCCATTGGTAAATACCCCTCACACACCACATGACTGTTGTAAAGCCAGTCTTAGTTTACCGTCTTCTAACTGAATGATCTGGCCATTGAATGATTATCTAAATTAATTCCGGGGTCAACATATAAATATATTGCATCTGTAATGTTACAACCTGAATCAGACTTGTGTCATTGAACATTTACATCCCCAATTTGCATATACAGTACATGTTAAGAGAGCAGGAGGCAATTTACAGGCACAAATTCTTCACAGAATTCCCTTTTCTCTTGATCAATTTCCGATATGAATTTGCAAAAAGTTTTATCTGTCAATCACCTGGAACCCATATGTAAAATGTCAGGGCTGCAGTGAAGGTGTGAAATATAGCCACAGTGACATTTTGTCAGGAATATTCAGGATATGGAAATGTGTTAAACCCCTATTTTCTTTTATCTCTTTTTTTTCCTCTTCTTCTGATATGTATCATATCATTTTGTTCCCTTAATCTAACGTAATGGTTTTGGAGCTTAAAGAGTTGTCACATATCAAACATGTTTTTAGGTCAGGAGAAAATAAAAAATGTGGGTGATGCATATAGAGGAACAGCAGTTTCAACTCCCTAACCTTTTTCTTTTTAACCTTGATATTGTGCTTACTGTAATGACTACTCACGCAGAACCTCTCAGTGTCCTCCTCTGGCCATATGGGGCACCTTATTCTTGTGCATTACCACAAAAAGTAAACAAATGTCCCCTAAAAAGTCAACCTTTTGATAAAGTTTTAATCCCAAGGGAATAATATCTAAGGAATCTGTTTCTTTAGTAAGTCCAGACAGATGTGAGAGATCAGGAGCAGGCACTAATCAGGAGGGGAAGGTGAGAGGTACACAGCTATACTCTCAACACGATCAATCATACTATACTTGTCCTCCCTCGACTCTGGCTGTTACTGTCTCCAGTGAATGCGCTTCTCTCTTGCTTAAAATTATTACACAGGCCATAAACCCAGAGAGGTGAGTGTCCTGCTAATGTGGGTACATGTAGTGGTTGCAGTAACCTTTAAGATTGGCTAGTGAGCAGTGCTGGCATGGACACGGGCCATATATTCTGGTCAATACCACAGCCATGGATTGACTTGAAGAGCCATTTTAAGGCCTTACATTTTAATTGACATCGAGGCTGCAGCCCAAATTGATTCTCAAGAGTGGAATACGATCAGGCCTTGATTGCATGCTTTCATTGCAAAACTCCGATTGATTAGAAAGATTCTTAAAACTTTTTTTATTTGACAAAATACTGGAAGATGTCAGAGGGAAAAGAAATGTCTCCTGTTACTATTGTAACACTGATGGAGATCTGCTGTCAGAATAAATGAAGGATTAATGTAAAGAAATGCTATATCAACTGATATGCATTTAAATTGATTAATATTCATTTTCACCTTATTTTGTAAAGTCAGCTGGTAACTAAACATTAGTTCAATCTGAAGCCTTCATCCGGCTGCAGCAGGTCTCAACTTCGCTGCCATTAATCTCATTTACTTTATCTCCTTCATATATTTAATTATAAAGATTAAAACATTAAATTTTACAACTTTTTTCTCCTTTCAACATCAATTTGTCTGGTAATGAAGAGAAAATCTCTGAAGAGGTCAGACTGGAGCATGTCTAAATCACAGCGGCCAGACTGCCCTCAACTCAGCTTGAGTATTGACATTATGCCAGCTATGACACCATAACTCAGCCTACTGCGATGGTCATTTGATAAATGGTATCATAAATTGTTGACAAAACAATTTGTGATGTATTATGTTACCGATGGGTTGTACTGCTTATCAAATCAAGTAATCTGGCATGGCTCTCCATTCATCAGCATAATGCAAGCGCTAGCTGTAGATAGTGATGACTTTGTTGCTTTGTCAACATACAGTTCAAATGTAGTGTTGCTGGAAACAAGGAGACCAGCTAGAATCAGAGTGTCATTATTTTTATGAGGCTCTTATAGAGGTGCAGTGCTGCTATCTTTTTCTCACTTGAGGGAACGAGGGCGATGCGAATAGATTGTGCATTGTTCAGAAAGAGTTCATCATAATGAAACAGTTATTATATTGAAAAGCTCTGGTGCATGAAGGAATAGTGGTGTGCAAACAAATGTCACATTCTGGATGAAATGTAATGAATGAAGAACAGACACAGCACAGATTTACATGTAAAACCCACAATAGTTTTTCTGGAGACATAGTCCAAAATTTCAGTTCGATATTTTGGAGATATTGTTTGTTTATGTCAATAATTACATATAAAGTAATTACATATAATAACATTTAATATGATTACATGTTTGATATCACATGCATGCTTTTACCAAAAATACAAAGCTACTGCCAACAACTGTTACAAATTTAAGACAAGGGCTAATTTGTAACATGTATTCATTTTACACTATACAAAACATTAAGCAAATAAGATGTCATGTGTTAATTACTAAAATTAAGAAATTCAGACCAGGAAATGCGGCCCTTAGTTTGGGGATGCACCAACATAACCTATGTCAGACAAAGTGTAGCAGGGACGAAGGAGGGCCCGGGCGGGGTTTGAATCCCAGCCTCCTGGGTGAGTGTCATGCTCGCTGACCATTCAGCCAAAGGGACTTCCCTGTGGCCAAGTAGTCAGGGCGCATGATCAATCAGAGGCATAGTGACAGGACCTCAACTGTCACAAAAGTAAATGTACTTACATTTGGGTACTTCCTAGTACTTATGACCTGCTACAAATGATTGTTAAAACATATTTTTACTTCCAATTGATTATTTTATACCTGTAGCAAAATTAATACTCAACGACATTTATCACGTTTTTTACTTTGTCCTGGACAACACATGGGACACCCGACATCTGAATGATCTCATCAAACACGCCAGGTACTGTCCTGCTGGACTGGAAGCATGTAGGGGGACTTTGTAACTAAATTCTTCCCCATGGGCCTGCACAGTATAGTCATTACAGCTTGCCCAAGTAGAATTGGTGAAAACAAGAGCTGACATGTCCAGCAACAGACTGCTGATGCACTTTTTTTAGAAAGTCATATAGCTGTAGTAGTATAGTTGCAGTGTCTTGACAACCGGGAATCTCATATCTGGTGACAACAAAGGGTTCAAGCCAGCAAAGACTGATATTAAACCCCCCAAAGAACAAAGAAACAAAATAAACACAAAAAACAATTTTGGTCTCCATCATGAACCTACTGTTTAAAAAGCAATTCTACAAAGTTTGTTTAAGATGGTTTAATATCAGTCTTTGCTGGCTGGAACCCTTTGTTGCCCCCCCCCCCCCCCCTTTTTTTTATGAATTATGGAAGTAAATTGCATTAAACCTTACTTTTCACTTTTGGCCCCAAAAATCCAAGATAGGGACAAACAAATTACCAAGTTAATGCAATGGTAGTTCACAGCCCAGAGAGATGTAGAGTCGATGGTTCAAGTAAAACAAACTCTGTGCAGCAGTGTCAGGGATTAAAAAACTTCTGATCACTCTTACTGATCGGAAGAGTTCTGATCTTTTCCATCTTAGAGGATCACTCCTGATAGTGGAGTGGCAAGAATTAGAAGGTTTCTATTCCAGTGAAACAGGGACTTCAAACACTCAGATCCCGATGCTTTCACCCAGTGGTAGATCCTCCTCTGCCAACCTGTTTAACTAAATAGTACAAAAGCCTCAAGGTTGTGTTGGATGTAAATGTATCATGAGCAAAGTATCTAAATTATGCTCTTATTGAGGTCATTGCATGTCTATTTTTGACTGATAAGGAAAATCTCTTTATCCCCTTTTACATTTTGATGCTGAGCTATGCCAACCAGCTGCTGCAAAATCCTCTCAATGAATTTAACATTTTTTCCACAATTAAATCATTCAAATTAAAGATATTATCCATTATTTGTGAGTGAGCCCAATTGAACAACCCTTTTCGCAAGCTTTTCCAAAGACATATGTACAAACCCTGTAACATAAGCTCCAAGTTTCCCTGTGCTTTGTAATATTTCTGTTTGACACACTGACACATATGTCAGCATTTAAGACAGTTGTTTTTCTCCCTTTTAGACATTTGTCATCCTTTATATTTCATGAAAACATGCCAGATAGAAAATAATCTTATTGTACCAAACAGCTTAACAGAGAGTTCATTAATGTTGGGTTACTGACAGGCGGTGGTGTGAATGTGACCAATAGCTGTCTACTTTTCTCTTAAGTGTCCTGTATGGAGAGCTCAAAGAGAAGCAAAATGAAAACAGCAGTCAACCTGGTTTGTGTAATTAGGAGGCATTTTGATAAATGCTGAAAGTAAAATTCTTTATTTTTAGCTTCTATGAAGTCACAAGATTACACTTTTCAATTGTCAGCTCTCTTCAAACACGTTCAGGTGACTGTCCCATTTGTCTTGGCGTTAATGTGAAACATACTCTACAATATTTATGAAGTGCACCAGCATACAGCAGGTGCTACAGCCAATTTTCAGCTCAAGTATTTGATCTTAAAAAGCAGTGCTCATGCGCTTGATCAAGAAACAATCCTGCATCTTTTCATCATGCTTTTCTTTGCTGGAAGTTGCCTGTCCATCCTCTCGCTGACAGTGGCTGCCAGTAAGTGACCCATGGGCTTCAAAGAAACATTGAAGTTCCACAAATAATCTGTCAAACATTGCGACCAGTGACTATGACTACATATGACCACCACAAACATCTCCACAAACCTGTTCATGAGTGTACGTTTGTTGTTGACATGATGTAAAACGTTTGTTGTCATTAAAGTATATTATCAGATTGTAACCCTCCAATAGACTGCTGTTCACTTAGTATCATCATTTCCATGTGGTTTGTAGAGAAAAAGGGATTAGATGACCCACTGGTTTGTGACATTTAGTATCGGCTATTTCACCAAGGAGGCGATGGGATTTATGAAATGGGTCACAGACGTGCACATGAGTCTTACTTAAGCCTCCAGTTAAAGCCACATGACCTTAAGAGAGCGGGAAACGTATCACTGGAAAATGCTAATGTGGTTCACTTGGTGCACATTCATTCTGTGCATGAATAGGAGGCATATCTCACTTCAGCAAAAATAATAATGTAGCTTTAGAGTGATGAGGTCTTTCATATATCTTAAACATTAAAAAAATCTGCTCTTTAGCAATTAGTAATTTGTTAATTGATGACATTCAGGCTATATTTATTTTTCTTATAATGGTATTGGAAAAAGCAAAAACTGCTGATTTGAGGGTTTTTTAATGTATCGGATAGAGCATTTTAAAACTCAGTAATGACTATATGTCAGCCTGTATGCAGCGGCAGGAAGTTGGTGAGCATGACCAATTTTGGTTTCATTTTGACGGCATCATGGTATTTGATGGTGACTTGTAAGATGAACCAGGTTTATATTGGTTGGTAAATTTCTGTTCTCTGGAAAATTCTGTTTTTTGTTTCACTGAACTGCAGCAGTAACTTTTCTGAGAAATGTGCTGTGCTACAATCTCAAGGTTAATGCTCCTCAAGAGAATTTACCTCTGGCCTTCAGTGCAGATCACTGCAATTAGGCTTTTCACTCGTGAATTTAAGCAGTTTGAAATGAAGGGGTCAGCTTTCATTATTTGACCCTCTGCCCTCAAAAAGAAAGATAACAGAGAGGTCAGATATGTCATGTTACAGGGCTGGGATTATGGTGAACTCTGAGCAGTGAATAATTCAATGTGTGCACTCTGAGTTTTGACTATTTTTCTTGTATGTATTTGCACGTATTTGGTAGCTAAGCTGGGCTTTTCTACTTCCTGCTGCTCAGTCCCTGAGAAATTATGTGTGCAGACTACTAATTTATCTTGCCATTAAAGTAAAAGTATATATACAGGGTCTGTTAAGTTTTGGGGTAAACATAACTGCTCTCATTATTTTATTCATTTTTTTTAAATGATGAAAATAAGTTAATTCTTCTGTGGTATGCAAGCTCATACGTTGTTGATCGAAAGCATTGTGTGTGCTGAACTTTGTAGTCTGTCTCTGACGCCCAACATGTATATTGACATTATTGAAAACCATATCTTTTCCTAATTTTCATTTATTTTTTTGTTGCCTGAGGGACAAGGGAGTTTTTCTGTAAACCTCAGTTTTTTTTGCCATGTACTTCATTTACCACCTGCTAACTCACATGTAAATGTGGTGCTTCATTTATGCAAAGTAATAGTGATTTTCCACCTTAGAAAGAACAACAACACAGAATATTAAACCTTAATCTAGCAGCAATACATAAAGTGACCGCAAGATCTTAAAGGGCAACTTTCAGAACAACACCTCCAGTAAGATAAACATTTACCAAGAGCTTAGTTTTTGACTAGATAGATATGTGCATTAATATCATGAGCCTGACAGAGACCAGGAAAGACAATGATCAGTGAGAAATTAATTTTTGCTCTCAGGAGAACCAGTGCAGAACTGATCTGCTGTGCTGCTGAGTTAGCAACATTAGCTAGTGATTGCTGAAGTTGATTTCCCAGTACTAAAGTTTGCTACCACATATCAGAGTACGATTAAAGTAAAGGTAGAACAATTGATATGGAAGAACATACTACTCTAAATGGAAGAGGACACAAAACAACGCCTTACACCACAGATCAGCTAGTAAATATTACATGCTGTATAACAGAGCAAAGTTACATTTTTCAGTTCCTGCCAGTCACATCGGAGCAGATAAGGCTAAAACAGGAGAGAAATTTAAGATGAATTTTGAAATTAGACAACAAGATTTACAGATCACAATTTCATTCTGTTGGGCTGTATCTCAGTATTTTTTTACCACTGGTTCCCCTGACAGCAGTACCCTGCAGTCTGATTATGATGGAGACATGCAATAGAAGAGGCTGTACAGTGAACTGCTATTATGCTGACTTTTTAATCCCATCTGTAACTCTAAAATAAGGACCATACATGGTCATAATTGTTGTCACCATATATTTACATACTTAAATACTTGCACTGCAAGTTTCACATTAACACTAGCTGGTGGAGGCCTGTAACGCGTTAAATTACATGTCAGCTTAAGAAACACTTCTCCACTCTTTAGTTATCAGGGACACAAAATAATGTTGTTACATTTTTTTTAAGATCACGTTCATATTTATGAATTGCTGGGTCTATGAGACAAAAAAAAGTGTAAGAGTGAACCTGAAGGTCAATGTTACAGGACAACAACCAAAAGAGCGTTGTCAGAACTTAAAATCTCTGCTGTAGGTTGGAAAATTCTCTGTAAGGTCATTGCTGTGATCAATCACTCCCACAGTCAGGAGTGATTTCATAGATTTTTAAAACTGTAAATATGTAAGTGGTTGTGGGTTTTGCAAGATTTTTAAAAACGAAGGTGATATCAACATCAAAAGTGTGAAATTTTAAATGCAATGGAAGAATTATTTTAAATATAAATGTGGCAGCTTCAAATTCCTCTTTAAATGTGTATCTCTATTAAATATGGGCAGCAGAATCATCAAAAACAGGAAGTAACATAAATTGTGCCTGCAAATACAGCAAATCATCATCTCTTTTTCTGAGGAATTACTGGATAGAGTGGTAACTGACTTCAACATAACATTAGAAAAAGTGATTAATGATGGCAATGTTAATAAGATTTACTTCATTTGCAATTAACCATGCTAACCATGTGTCTATTGATGCTCTGAGAAAATAGCACACATTGAAATTCAATGTGTTGGACCACTGCGATGGAGCTGAAGATGGAGGCATGTGTGAGCAGAGATAGCACCAATAAGTCTGTTGATTTGGAACAATTTTTGCCATTTTATTGTATCGTGACATATCTTTCATTAAGGTTTAAGCATTAGATTAAACTAGAACCAGTATCCAATAGTAATTAACTTGAGTATATCGGGAGGCCATTATTCACATTAAAGTAACCTTTTAATAGCTAAGCCTTTAACTCCACTGCAGGTAATGACTTTAAAGAGTGCTTATTAAAAGAGAAATGGTAATGAGCTTTAATAAAGCAGAACAACTTTGAAATGAAGAGCGCTTTTCAATAGAAAAGGATGGAGGGATTGGACCTGTGATTCCATTAACGAGACTAATGATTCTTTATCAGCCCTCTTATGTGTACATGGAGTTAGCATTAACAGTGATTGAAGACAGGTTTCAGTAAAAAGATGGGCCCTTTCATTGCCCTTTAAAAGATCAGATAAGAGAAAAAGAACCTTAGTAATTTAAATCATTGAGAATTGATAACACAAGTCCTACGACCTCAAACTCAGCGACCATAACCAAAATCTCCTTCAGCACTTTTGCACTGTTACAATACAGTACATCTGTAATTATAAAATGAATCTGTCTCATTATGTGTGAAAATGAACCAAATGAAAGGAAGTAGATTAAGTGATTCAAGTGTCAGAATCTGTCTGCCAAAATGTGAGCTATCTCATTTTTTTTTTTCAATTTTATGCTTTCAGTGCCGCTTCAAAATACGATAAGGAAGCTTTAAATTTGCATAAAATCAAACAACTTTTATGTGGACATTTGAATATATATTGTGTATTCTTTTGACCACAATAGACCCTTGGGTTTTCAGAGGGAAGCCAAAAGGCTTCCAGGTGGAGAAGACAAAGAATTAAAGAAATGCAGGGACAGAGGGAATGGAAATAATTAAATCAATCTTTGGCGAGCAGCTGGAGCAGGACTCCAGCTGACAACAGCACCTGGGTGTGCAGCGCAGGCTGCCTGGGGCTGCGTTGCGCCCCCACCCACCCACCCTCCTACCCCATGTGTCATTTCAAAGCCCCCCTAACGGCCGCCGGCCTCTGCTGGAGCTCCGGCTGGTACCCCCACCCCCGTTTTCATGTTCTCAGACAGAGGCGGCATCGTCACACTGACGCTCACAGACTAATTAAAGGGATGATTTGTGAAATGCCATCTTTTTATTCAATTAATCACCAACACAAAGGCATTAAACCCATCAAGTAAAAATATTCCTGTTGGTCTGCTGTATACCTCATAGATTAAAATACATTAAAGAGGTGACGGATGATAAATTTTAGGCGCCAAAAAAAGTTGGCCAACCTTCCAGCATTTTTAGACCTGTCAGTCAGGTTTTTGTGTCAGCATCGCTGCAACAGTACAAATGACTCCCTTTCACTATTAGTGACAACAGCTTGCTCTGTGTTCGTACATCACATTGCTTTCTTTAAACAGAAGCCAAACATACATGTCTAAATGAATAAATGCAGTTCTCAAACAAATGCTTCCCTTCTTCCACGTTTCTCAACATGTTTTAATTAGTAGTGAAAAATGAGTTCATTTGGAAGATAAATAACACGAGCCGTGCATGCTTTTGGTTGGCACGGCTAAAGATGGGTGTTTTTCTACCCCCTTCAAATAGCAGAGTGGGGAGCTGTTTGTAAAGCTTAGGAAGCTACTTAAAGGGAGCACTGATATTTCCATAAACCTAAATATTTTGAAATGATAGTGTATTTCAATTGATGTTGAAAGCATTTGAATAATACATAGTTTGTGTAGTGTAATCATGTTATCCTCTCACTGTGTATGCATCAATGGAAAGTACATTTTCAGTGTTTGAGTAACAGGTAGATAGACATAAAAAAGTTTAAATGTTAAATGTTAAGTTTTAAATTGTTTCTGGAGCTGCCCTTTGCAAGTTGAACATTTCCCCCACGTTGAGTTCTAACACCAAAAATAATCTGCATTTCATTATGAAAGTTTTCCTATTTCATCTTTATTTTCTTCAACAGCCTTACTAGTGCAGAAGAAATTACACATATCATCAATAAATATTTATTCAGTGCTTGTGGTGAGGAATGGGTGTGAACTCAGGTGTAATTTGGTTTCAGTCTATCAAGATTAATTTTGTCAGGAACATGATGAATGCAATGCGGGGTAACGCTCCGATGCATCAGTGTCATTCCAGATGAGATTTTTCACGGGAGTTGAGAGTTTCTAAGATTAAGTGCAGTATTAGTCAATGTTTTTGGGATAAGACTTCACACTAATTTAGTGAAGAGCAACAACCTGCAGAGGAGGCTCCATTAGCAATGACAATGAACTACAGCTCTGGAGGGAAAAATCTGATTAACGTCGCTTGCTGGAATTGTGAAGTCGTTTCAGTGGTTGGGCGATAATTCCACATTTGCAGGGGTGCCAGCTCAAGAAATGCTTTTGTCCATGTCAAAGTCTCTCTTTGCTTGTGTGTTGTCTTATTACAGAAGACTCCAGAGGATTGTAAATTTATAGATATGTCATGACAACACTGTGCAACAACATATCTCTAAAATGTTTTAGAAGAGAGGTATTTGTCTGTGAAATATACGACATCTCATTTGTGCTCCAATGTAATGTGCCAAATTTCAAACAAAAGCAAGTGCATGCCTGAGGCAATATGAAATGTAAAGTGGGTAAAAGCATGTGGGTAAGATCAGCATATTTTCTTGAATTATCTATCCTCATTAGGATACTTATACAATGGTAAAATCTTTCCTGCTGTGTTTTAACTTTATTCTCAATGTAGCATCTGCCTTTTACAACCAAATATCTCTTTATTCCCCCTTTTTTTCAAGGAAGTTTCTCTATTGAGATCAGATGTCCTGAATATATAACAGTGACAAGCTGCTGTCAGCATTGATTTTCATTTCTTCCAGAAATATGGTGTTGAAATCCTCTCCAGGCAGATAAGTATCTTTACACATGACTGCCAGATTTGATTGCCTTCTGTAAAGGAGGTTGTGTTGGAGTCACTCTCAATGCTTGCCACAGTACATTGTATTCTTCTTCTGTTATGCCATACTATGCCCCTCGCAGAGCCCTCATCTAAATAAGAATATTTCTTCCATGCTTGGCTGTTCTCAGAGGGATTGGTGAGCAGCAGAGCTGAGTTGTTGGCCTGGAAGGGGGGAGGGTGGGGATGCACGCCTTCGACTCTGCTCACTGTAATGGAACATGTGACCTTACCAAACTGGAGATGTCGGCTTGAATTGTTTTAAAAAGTGTTTTTTTTTTTGTTTGTTTTGTTTTTGTTTTGTTTTGTTTATTTTTTTCTTGGTTATGTACTGTGCACTTAGAATCTCTGTTTGGCCTCACAATGTGAAAAGCATCAGAATAAAAACTAAAATAAATTGCAATAATTGCACTAATAGTTGGATATTTATTTTGAAGATCTTTTCAGCTCTATGTTCATTTAATCCTTCTGTTTGACACATGTCTCTGAGGAGAAGAGTAAAGTGTTCCACCTGGTGTCTTTAGGGAAATGTTAAACCTCCAAACAAGGAACTGTGCATATCAATTATTCTGTAAGTATATATAGTTATCCACTGGACATGAGCAAACCTTTCATAATACAACTTTACTACATATGATAATCTATGTAATATTGCACATTTCTCCCCTTCCTGTCTTGTTTAAAAGCTTCAGTCCTAAAACAAATAAAAAGTTTTAACACTGTATGACAAATAATGAATTTGAAAGTTTATAAAAGCAAGAAATCAAGCTGTTCTTAAAAAAAACTATTTGCTAACAATGTTTCTAGACTTTTCCCAGCATTTCCAACACAGTAATTGTACTTCCAATGGAACATATTTGACATAAGGAAATCATTTGAATACTCATTCTCTACTTCATGAAAACCATTAAGTTGTGATGAAAGATGTATTTATTCAATTAAGAATTTTCTAAGTAATGATATAAATTCATCAATCTTTCTAAAGCTGTAGACATCCTTAGTATCATGATTCCAATGAAGTTGCCTTCAAAAGCAATTAAATCTCCTATCCATGCACCCTAAGTCACATTTTTGATTTGCTACTTGAAAGAATTTGATCTTTTGCTTGAATTATAGTTTGTTAATGGAACTGTTTTAAAAAAAGAAATTATGCCATTTAAACATCAATGAGGTTGGAAGCTTTCCCATCTACTTTGAAATGTCTGTATTGTGCATGTTTGGGTCAATACTGACTATATATATATATGTATATATAGCAAAAATGATAATAATGATAATAATGGTATTATTATTATCATTTATTTATTCATTTATTTCTTTTTTTCTTTTTTTTATTTAATTATTTGTCTATTTTTTATTATTACTTTCACCAATTCCTTTTTTTTTTTTTACATTTTGGGACTCACTTTTTTCCCTCTGATTTGGGTTTTTTATGTGTGTGTTTTCATTTGGCATGAATAAAATCTGACAATTTGATGTCTTCAGCAGTGAGAGCATGATATGTATTCCATAGCGTGAGAGCAGTGATGAGTTGGGTATGTGTGCTGTTATGAGGTACACTAGGTTTGATGGTTTCTGCTTCACACAGTACAATAATAAACTTAGGGCTATGGGGGTCTGACATTGTCTGTGCTCAGTATAATTAAGCGGTGCATTAGAAAAGAAGGCTGGAATAAAACATGAGTATGTAAATGCAGCCTGGAGCTGATGTTCTAGTGATTATTACAATGCAGATAAAGCATTTCTCACAACTGCCTGTGTCTACTGAAGCCTCCAAAAACATCTGGACCTTTTAATTGAAAAATGGCACAGTGTTTCGCTATGCTGCTTTGTGCTAAGTGAAGTCAACAATTAAGACGAAAATGTAATTGATAAGAATTGCATTGCTTCATTATTTGGTGTTCTAGTCAAGAAAATTGATTCACAGGTCACAGAGCAGAGGCCATGCATTTCTGTTTTCATTGCGTCATCATCTCAGAACATGCAAAACAGAGCTAAGAGTATCTCTGAAGTTCCTCCACATGATATCAATCATTTTGTGCATATTATATTAAAAATCACTTTCTTGTGCAGGTACATGTTTAATGGTTTGGTTCCTTTTTTATACTGCTGTTTAGTCATTGTATGTGTTATGTGTTTGAAATGAGAAAAAGAAGCAGCCATCAGTAAATAATGTGCTCTATAAGGACCATCAGCTCGATAAAGCATAATGGTTATCAATTATATATTTTTTCTATTTTCATTATCTTATAATTGCATCCTATGTTTACATTAAGCAATGCCGGAGCATTGGTATATTCTACAGAATAGAGAGTAAAAAGTAATGCACAGAAATAAAATTACATTAACAATAATAATATCATCAGGGTGAATAAACAAATAAAACTTGACTTTAAAGCAACATAAAAGAATACATGAATTGCAGGTCGTCCCTGCAATTTATATATATAATCGTGACCTCCACCATTTATTGTAGCATTAATGTGAAACTTGCAGTGTAGGTATTTAACCAGATTATCAGCTCAGGTGCTAGAGCTCTCTTTCCCATTCTGACAATCTGCCGTTGTGTCCTTGGGCAAGATACTTCACCCTCCTTGCCTCCAGTGTTGGCATTGCTGGTGAATGAATGTGTAAGAATGTTTGGTAGTAGTCGGAGAGACCGTTGGCGTGGATTGGCTCTCACATTTCTGTCAGTCTGCCACAGGGTAGCTGTGGCTATACATGTAGCTTACCATCTCCAAGAATGAATGAGTGCATGAATAATGGATACAATGTAAAGTGCTTTCAGTTCCTTGAAAAGTGTTACATATAAATCTAATCCATCATTATTATTTTTACTGTTGTTTTTGTTATTATTGTTGTTATTATTATTGTTTATATTACGCTATTGTGGAAGTTTAGTATTGATATGCACTATCCAGGGTGTTATTTATCATGGGTCAAGCTGAAAACATTACATGAAACCTGATTTCAATGCATTAGCTTTCAAACTATTATTATTATAATCTATCTTTGCTGGCCTTTCAAATGAATGAAGATATTTTATGAAAATAATCAAGACTTGTGCAAATTAGAAAGTTGTTTGTATTGCATGTAGCTTTCAGCTTGCTCCAATATGAGAATTGTTCAGCCAATTTCAACAAATTAAAATCCACACTTAAACTGTGACACAAATAAGATAGTTGTGGGTAGTGTGATATCAAACAGTATCAGTCAGAGAAAATAGCAAATCACTGTACAAGATAAATAGATAGATAGATAGATAGATAGATAGATAGATAGATAGATAGATAGATAGATAGATAGATAGATAGATA
>JAOXYM010000012.1:21645445-21658849 GCA_028567055.1 Leptatherina wallacei | reverse complement strand
CAAATTGAGTGATTCATATTCAATTATAAAGAATTCAGATTCGCTCCCTGGTGGCACAAGATTTATCCCATATATGAAAGTAAAGAATTTTTGTTCTCACATTGACAGACTTGTCTGGGAATGTGACAGGGCACGTACTTTGGAAGTACAGAATTTCCCATTTTTGGATTATCCAAAGTGCCCATACAGTTAACAATGTCTTTGTAATTTTCTGCCCAGACATTCTTTGTTTTTCATTAAATTTGTTCTTAGATTGTATCAACAGTAGCTGTCAACTGTCAAGCTGGAGAAGGCAGACTAACCTATATCCCACCCAATACTTGTTCAAATCATTAGTTTAAACACCATTTCTGTGTTCATATTCTGACAGTGAGGGTCCTGTCACTATGTTTCCAATTAATGATGTGCCCTGGCTACTTGGCCACAGAGATACACCTTTAGCTGACTGGTCAGCACGCATGACTTTCTCCTTGGAGCTGGTGGGTTCAACCCCCCGCCTGGGCCATCCTTCGTTCTGCCACAATATGTTATTTAATTCTGCTTTCAGTCAATGTTTAATTGGGTTTGGGCTTAAAGAATACATTGTATTAACAGAATATCATAGGTTGCAAAAAAAAAGATCCTCTTGAAACATATCTGGCTTACCTGGTGACAAATCGACCCCCTCAAGAAAACAAAATATGTGTTAGATTGCACAAAGCAATCTCTCCACTAAAATATCCATCCATTTTAGATACCCTCCTCATCCTATTCAGGTTTGCAGGAACCTGTCCCAACTGCCATCAAGCAAGTCAATGTGGACACGCCATCTCAGGACCAACAAACATCAGAACTAGCATTCCCATCTTGTGGTCAATTAAGAAGTGAACAAAGATGCATGTTTTTATATGTTAAGAAGCTAGAGCACCATTAGAGAAGCCCACTGGCATAGAAAGAAGATGCATTGCAAACTCGACACAGAAACACCTCAGCCAAGATTCAAACCAGTAGTCTGATGTAGGCAACACTGCTAACAACCACACCACTGTGCAGCGACATTTTGTGGTTCTGAAAGTTTTACTACATGATATCAAAGACTTTCATTCTGGGATTATTCAACATTTCGCCATCCTACTGGGTTGCACAATCATTATGGCTAATGCAACAAGTCTTCCAATGGAAATGATCCTATACATCTTTTGTTCATACCTTTGACTATGAACCATAACAGCATCCTATAAAGCAGTGGTTCCCAACCTGGAGTCCCTCAAAGCCATATTGGGGTCCCAGAGGCTTTTAACATTGAGAGCCATTGTGATTAATATCCACACATTGTAGCTACCTATTTTTAGAAAAAAAAAGTAAGGGTATATGTTGTTGATTTAACTTTGGCTTCGTGGAAGGACAGGACTCAGAAGGATAAGAATACAGTATTTATGGTGAAGATCTCACATCTGGAAGTTTAAAACCAAGCATGTTTTCAGCTTGGGGTGGGACAGGGGGTCCATGGCTTTTTAGGATTTGCAAGAAGGGGGTCCTCAAGGAAAAAAGTTTGGGAACCACTGCTATAAAGTTCTGTTTTTACAAGTAGCAGCAGGAAAATAGACTCAAAAACATTTTAACTTTGGAGCATGTGTCGTTCTCAAGCCTTTCCTATAAGAAGCCAAAAATATCCTCATAAGGAAGCAGAAGGGAATGGAGTGGGAGTTATTTGTAGTGCTTTCAAATAAATCTTTGTTCGGGTAACCTGTTTATGCATCCAGCTCACTTAGACGATCAGCAATGATAAGTTGGACGGTCTTTTTAGCAACTAAACCTTGCCTTGTTTACACTAACTTGCTTCTAACGTTGCCTGCTAGCACTTTGGTGCAAGACATGTAGCTATAAGAGCTTGTTTGCTGAAAACAGCTCGCTGGATCTGGACTAAAACATTGTAATTTCATATTTCTTTAAACTACAGATTTGTGTCATCTCAGTAATTCTCAGCAAATGTTTTAGAAATATGCACAAGCCCATGCATTACTGATCAGCAAGCATGTTACATTTGGTTGATGAAGAAGTGATGGCAGGTTGAAAGTATAGACCTCCATCTGGAAGGTCTTAAGTTTGACTACAGAGTGAGACACTTAGTTTTATAAATTTATTTCAGTTCCTTTGTTTTGAGTGTCCAATCTGAGAAAATTCTGTTTTCTTACACACTATTGAGGACAAGCAAGAAATGATTTCAATAAACTGTCCATTGATGCTCTGACTGGATCACATTGTGACATTTGGTTCAGAACCATCGAGATTTGGGGTTTCAAATACCATGACTTCAAAGCATTTAAGTTTTTCCAACTGGGCATGTTAGGAACAAGGTTAAAAGTACAGCAAAAATCAACAAACCTAGCTATATACCCCTGAAATTTGCAAAAATGTGTTAAAACACTTCATGAAAGGAGACTTTGCTACCATTGAGCAACTTCTTTCCAATAGTAGGCTACATAGTATATTTCACACTATATAGGTGAAGCTTTAAAAGTTAGTGGAGTACATCACATATCTTTCAACATCTCACATGTCCAAGAACATTCCTGAATAGTGGCCTCACCTCTACACAGCAGCAAAGAGAAAGGTGAGAAGAGCTTTGAGATGGTGTGGACAAGCTGCCCTCAAACACAGGATGCGGGCAGGGTTGAAGAGCTGTCCGGGCCTTTGGTTGCTGATTGTCTCATCTGTCTTGGCGAAATCAGCAGGATGTGACAGCCGCCATCTCTCTGTTACCCGCTGACCACTGGGCTTGGCATCCTCTCCATTCACCTGCCCCATCACCGCCTCCACCATATCTCTATTCTCGCTTCACTCTCGCCTAAAAGTCTCTGCAGCGAGAATGAGGATCAACGCCTCGGTGTCAAAGAGGAGGAACGTAGGCTAACAATTTCTGACTGAGGGCTCACAAGAATCGGTTCCGGCTGCTGACTTTGGTTTGTTGGCGTTTGATATTACACCCAATCTGACAAAGTGACAAACCTTCACTTCAAATGTAAGTGACTAATCAGGTATTGTTTTCCTTAAATCACAAAAATGTCAGTTTTTAGGGAAATAAAGGTTCTGATCAGTAAGTTTTTCTTTTTCTATATTGTTTCTACTTTTTTTTTAACTGCTTTGCATCTTCATATTGTTAAAATAGCGCAGCACTGGCTAACCACCGCTGGTTTGGTCGTCTTCCTTAATTTAATTTTGCAGGAAGTAGTTGTAGAAGGAGGAGCCTCATCTTTATTTGGACTGAGCTGCAAAACTACATTGTCAGAGCAATTGTCTTTCGGGTAGCTCAGTTTAGTGAATCATCTTGCTCCTATGCGCATCACTCCTAGAGATACTGTCCGTCACATATATGCCTACTTCTGTTACTGTTCTTTCTTATGCAGGATGTCAAAATATTTTTATGGTGTGTCATGTATCATCATTGTATGGCCACACGTATCTTTAGGAGAGTTTACATTGTCAGACACCCATATGTGTCAGCTAAGTTTACTATTCTTTTGATTTTATCTGCATGTGGTCCATCAAATTGGACAAAAGCCTTCAGCAGCTGGTACCTGCTGTGAATATCCAATCGAGCAGATGATCAGAACAGAACTGCAATAGTATTATGGTTACAAGTGCAATTAAAATATATCTTTTGAAAACAAGAGCAAAACAAAAAGTTAGTGAAAACCAAGCTCTAAAGAGGTTTTTGACATTTCTCTTAAGATCACAAGTTTTTATTTTTTGTTTTGTTTTTGTTTCATTACAGTTCCTCTTTATTCACTGCTCACCACTATCCTGATCCCAGACTTGAAGGAGCGACAAAAGCCGGCTCGTCAGGGATAACAGATGAGCGTAGATGAGCAGTGTCAGGTAAAGTGCTGTGAAAGACATTTAATGTGTTTTATATCAGTGTGTCTGAATTGTCCAGGAACACTTGAATCACTCAGTGTCAACCAAATACGGCGTAATGAGACTCGCCTCCTCTCATCTGCAGACACATGTCTCTGTGCTGTCACTCAGCCTAACAGAGGAAAAAGGGCTTTTCAAGCCTTTTGAAGCACACAGGACTCTATGATCGTACTCCACTTTGCATGACG
This sequence comes from Leptatherina wallacei, assembly GCA_028567055.1. Taxonomy (NCBI): domain Eukaryota; kingdom Metazoa; phylum Chordata; class Actinopteri; order Atheriniformes; family Atherinidae; genus Leptatherina; species Leptatherina wallacei. The sequence continues at coordinate 21,654,764 of JAOXYM010000012.1, read as the reverse complement.
AATTGCTCATGCAGGATTATTACATTATGAGGCTCCATGAGAGAGGACAGAGGTCACATTATGGAGCTCATCCAAACATCTGGAGTTCAGGAACATATATTATAAAATGAGGCAGCAGGTTGGATTGAGACACCTAAGGGACCAAATTTCCAACTGCTGGAAAGCATAGCAAATGATCCCACTTTTTCTTATTTCTTATGTCATATAAGCTTAAGTTATTTAGACTTGTATATTATTCTTGGCTAGTAAGCACCCGCTCCATCCTCTGCCAGTGGTTTTGCTGTGCTTCCTCCACTACTATGACACAGTCTGGCCTGACAGGAGATGACATGTTATGGTGCTTTTTTTTTTTCCAGCAGGATCCTTCTTGGTGTCTGTTTGGAAAAATCCAAATTTGACCATTTGTGCCAGCACAAACCCTCACAATAGTGTCACAAGCTAAAAGAATAGATGTTGTTGATGATATTGATGATGGACACAGACTAAAATTTTAGACTCCTAGCTTCCTCTGTTTGACCCAACTAAAAAAGGAATCAACTTTGTGGGGAGGGCAAAATCTCTAATTATCCCCACCTGTGCCCGGCAACAAAGGGAGGGTCGAGATGAAGCCATTAGCTGTCTCTCCACTGGCACCACCAAGAGTTTGTATACATCTGTGTCTTATTTTCTTTTCTGGCACAATCAGTCCAGCAAGCTAAGCAGGCATGACCGGATTTGGCAAGTTCCAAGGACTTTGGCAAAGTTAGACAAGGAGGAAGTGGTGAGATGTAGAGAGGGGGATGAGCTGGCATGGACTCTGTGTTTGCTTTCTCCCCTGCCTGTTACTTGAGCAGAGTCTGTTGCTTAGAGAGGCGCTCAGTTGGTCAAAACAATCCACCAAACCCTGAAGAAGACACATATGGTGGAGAAAGCTGCAGAATGTAGGCTGTGGTGGAAATTGTGATTTAACTGGTTTCAAGTTATACATAGCTTTTGCTTGTGTGTCGCTAACAAGCAGCAGAATCGTCCCACTTTTGCAGGTTAGGTGTGTTGCACGAGTGCTGCTCAGGATTACTGGGCTTCTTAAGCTCATCTCCCATTTGAGTCATAGCGCTTGATAGAAAAAGGCTCATTGTGATTTCAGTTTTGTCAGCTTTCATTAGCTGAATCAAGCCTTCCTCTGGCCCAGCAAGTGTGCATGATGTCAAAGCTATTTACAAGCAATGACCAGATATGAAGCCCAGACTATTGCGGCCATATAAACAGCCACATCTGTTTGAACCCACCTGCTCCCCAGTGTTTACTGGGCTTTGTAAATAATTAAATAAGTCTTACTGCATAGAAATATTACAGCAGCACAGGCTTTTGCATTAAATGACAACAATAATTAATCAACATTATGAAACAAATACTGTTGAGAATAGCAAATTTCTGAATAAAAGTAACACAAAAATGTCTATGTATCTAAGGTATGTTTTTCCTCTGGTGCAGCTACACACATTCATTCATTCAGACCCCTCATTCATTCATTTCTGTCTTTATTTATTTATAAATCTCCATGAGTGTTTGTTTTCATTTTAGTCCCTTGAACCTTGCCACCCTGTGTGTGACACCCAGGCTGTGAGCGAAGACGGAGAGGCGGGCTGGTTCAGAATGATCACTATCATTAACATTCACGGGGGGTTCACTTATCATCCCTGACTGGAGGGACATGGCAGCCATTATGAGACGTCCGCAGGTGGAGTGCCATGATACATATTGCATCTTGCCACAATGGATTTATGTATTCAGTAACAAAAGAAAAGTCTAATGAAAAAATACAGAAGGCAATCCTTTATTCCTCGCTCGACTTCAAGTGAGGCCACCATGTCCTGCAATGAGGAGGAACGCAGGGGAATTCCAGGGTTGTGCACTGACCTGTCACTCAGGCTGTGTGCAAGCAGAATACTATACCTCACACTATTATTGCCTTTTAACCCTGCAGAACATGGCCTTTCTGTTAATGAAAGAGGTGATTCATAACATTTTTTCTTTAAGTAAAAGGCTTTAGTGACTCAGTCAGGCTGTTTCTGAAAGGGATTCAACAGTTGCAATTCATGGCAAGTAACTCTGTGTCAGTCCCTTTGACACAGATTACTTTTAGTATTATCACTTACGGGAAAAAGCAATGAGTTTGTCAGACAAGAACACTAACTAAACATTACCTGTCTGCTAAATATGTTGTTGGACCCAGATAGCAATAATTGAGGCATAAAGGATGAAAGAAAAGCATAAATATAACTGATTAACAAAATGTATATTATTTATGTTATAACAGTGCTGGTGACTGGGTTAGGTCCAGTCATCAGTCAAAACTGAACCATTTGGTAAAAGAAAGATTAGATGGTGATGGCAAAAAAAAGAAAAAAAAAGAAAGAGAGAAAATAAATTGAAGTTTGGAGACTTGATCATTTTTTTCATATGAACCTTTGGCATCCACAGTCGTTTCCTGCCTCCAGCATAGAGGGCACACTACACACTGCCTACCTTGCTCCTCGCCATTGTGACTGGACGTAAGTATGACTTCTAGTGATACTTTTCATAGTGAGGTACACAGACACCATATAAAATAATTCAAGTTAGTCAGATAACCTCAGTATTATTTGCATTGACTATGACATTTCCTCAGTCTATTTTTATCATTTCATGACATTTTCATGACCTATTCCAGAGCAAAGAACCAAATCATGCAGCAATGATTGTAGCATTTTCAGTATGAATATCCTTTTTTATATTTGTCCCCTTACTGAATTAAATATATAAATTTACTTACACAAAGTAAACCGAAGCACATGATTCGCTTCCATACTAAATAAAACAGGCAGGAAAGAGTTACTCCATGACAGACTTGCTTAGGCTTGATTAAAGACATGATTTTTATTCTGAAATTCCTTGAGTAAAAAGGCTCCCAGACCAGTAATAACCTAATTGGAGAGAAGCCTCTAACTAGTGTTGCTCCTCTGTGTCCCTGTGTATAAATAGAGTCTATAATGGACCGAGGTGTGATGCCATCATTCATCTCTGCTCAGAAACACTCCAGGTTCAGGTCTTTCCTCATTTTCCTAATGATGCTCTTGTTTTAGGTATGTTTTCACTTTAAGGTTTGCAAGATTCCACCTTAATGGATACAATTCATCATAGACTTCTGTACCTAAGTCCAGTTCACCCAGCAAACTTATTTGACATAACAAATTGCCAAAATGAAAGGCTTTTCAAGCAGGGAATTGGTATATTTTTCAAACCAATAGGTAAATGTGTGAAACAAGAGCACAACCCAATCCCATCTCAGAGGTTAGTCTGCATTTTCCAGTTTTATAGAGTGATTGTGATGATTGAACATCGCTGACAAATGAATCTGTTGTTTGCTAATGTATTTAACATGGCTCTGTAATGTGCTTTTTAATTCCAAATGTTAATTGACTACAAGAGGCCCTCGGTGCCAAACTCCACTGGCACCATATAATGGAAGGTTTCCTTATAAAATGGTATCTTTTGGGAAGCATATCCCCTATGATAGCCCCCAGTTATGCCATGCTTTTATGTGGTAGATTACTCCTTGGCTCTGACCCAATAAAAAAGCCTGCTTTTTAACCACTGCTTCTCCCATTTGCCTCAGGATGCTCATAGGCTGGCAGGTTGCACAACACATTACCATCCTGCAGCAGCGCTTAAAACACATTTTAGCCCTGAAACACAGCTGGCATCTTGGCCAGCACTGCTGTGTTGGGCAATGGCTGGACCAAACGTTTGGATGTTAGAAATTCAAATGCAACCCAGTTGTTGTAATGAGAATGAACTGACAGTGTGCTGTGATGTCTGCAGACTTCTCCTTCCCAACACATCCAGACAACTCTTTGCAAGAATAGGCTTTGATTATCATAGGCTCATTTGAAAGACATTATATATTTGTGAAAGGGGGATCTCAATGTAATGCAGAGTGTGAGAGTGTTCACATGCATGGCTGACTCTGTGAGCATGAGTGTGTACTAGCTCATGCCAAACTCAGGGTCTGTGTGTAGAGTTATGTGTTGCTAAACATCACTAAGATCCAACAGCCCAGTGTGATGCCTTTGGTTTCCAATCTCATGCTTCACGCCTGCTGCCCCTCTATCATGGATTCTTATTTACAGGCAGGACCCACACTGAATCCCCTGAAGAGCAGATGATGTGCAGGTCAAAGCAGGGACCATATCCCATGAATACTGTCCGTATCACTGTGAATACAATTCAAGAGTTCCAGTAAGTGATCCAACTAGTTTCTACTTGTGCACGCCTGTCAACTTCAAAATATTTTACACCACAAAATTAGGTTATCTTACACTTGAGTAGATGTGTATTGTGAGTTCCAGTCAGTCATAAATGAAGTAATGGCATTGACTAATTCATTTTCTATAACTGTCTGCTGTGGTTTTATTAAAGCGAGCATGCAATTCTGTTCCACATTCCCTCTTTTTAAATGCATCATAAATATGTCCTATCTTTAAACATGCCCAAAATTAAATGTGCAGGAAGGGGAGACAGTAAATATAAGCTGTCCAACACCACTCCTGTCCATGTCATCAAGATGACTGCATTCAAAAGACCCTTGGGAAGCTAATTGTGCATTGCAGGACCTGAAGAATTTTCTCTATTTATTTATTTTTTTCTATTGATCACACAGCTCACACTCTCAAGACAAGGACAGACTAATTCTTTGAGTTACCTACGGAGGTTCTCAGACATTTTTCCTGCTCCATAAAAATAGATGTTGATGGGTCTTTTTTACAGCTGGAAACAGAACCATCACATGTAGACATACTGTTCAACAATGCATTCATCATACACAATGATGAAATGTCTGCTGAATGGAATGCAACCCCCAACATTTTACGGGAACGTGAACCAGAGTTTAAATAAATGAATAATAATGAATAAGTCCAAAAGAGATGGCATTCCAATACACTTTTTGTAGTTTTCGGGAATTCAGACTCAATAATGCACAGTATTTCCTCTGGATCAGATTGCAGATTCAAAAAAAAAAAATAGTTTGCTGTAAATGTCACTGGCCTGATGTAAAGAAGTTGCATTCGGAAGAATTTTTCTAACAAAGTATTCAGCATTCAGATGGATGTAGGAAGTTTGTCGAAGTAACCTGATGTGCTGGGCTAAAGGTGGGTATCCCACAATGCTGCAGCCTGCCACCTCCCATTGTCTTGATAGGGGAGCAAGAGATGTACAGCGGCCTCAAATGGAGGTGGCATCTGGTGCCCAATTTGTCATGCCTGAATTACCCAGGAGCTGATAAAGGCTGAAGTTTTAATAAAAGTTGGGAGCAGCAGATAGCAGGGTGAAGGACACTGATGAAGTGTCTTGAGGCCTATTTCCAGCTAGAGATAAGAACCTACAGGGAGAGGTGGGTCGAGGGTCTAGCGCGGTGTGATAATACGCTGATGCTGAGGAAAAAATAAAAAAGTGCTGTTGAAATGCAACACAGCACACATAATGGAAAAAATAATAAATAAGCAAATAAATAATGATGATGATCTAAACGAGGAGAAGCCGGGGTGGAGGCTGTGGAGTCCTGAAGCGTCTCTGCCTGTAATTTGGCCACCTGCCAGCAGCCATTGCTCACCCTCAGCTGCGACGGCAAGCTCCAGATGTGCCAACGGCACGTTTTGGATTTTGCCAGCTGACTGCACCGTTTGATAGCCCGCTCTCTGGATGCCCATCACCGGCCGCAGAGATAGAATTAAATGATGATGATCTTCCCACAAGTTGGGTGAGGAAACAACGCATATAAATCTTGATTTCATCTCAGCGTGAGAAGTCTTTATCCATCATCACTCTTAATGAACAAGTCATTAGCCGCGATGAATGGCGCTCTGGGCTCCTGCTCGCCACTGCTGCTTTTGTTTGCAGCTTTCAGGGGCAACTTCCTGTGCCCTTTGAGAGGGTCAAACTCATTTCTCCAGATGTGGGGTAACCTCTCTGCTCCTAGGGTGGCTGCACATTCATGTACTAAACAGGGCCTGGAAAAATGAGGATATACTGAGGTTTTTTCTGGGGTTTTCTTTTCCTCATTTTTTTTGCCACATTGTCAGTTTCTCAGCAAGTCTCTGCACGCTCTTTCATCCTGAGAAGCACATTAGCAAACTCTGTGGCTGCCTATTATGGTAATTTTATGTGCACAATCCTCCACTTGATGCAAGCTTGCTGTGTAAACAAAAAAAAAGCTTTTTGTTGTACTGTAATAGAAAACTACCAAAGAGATGTAAAACCACGCTGTGCTCCAGTAATACAAACATACACTAACAACAATGCAACTACACCGGATTTTTCCTGCATCTGCAAACTTGATAACTCTTTTATCTGAAGTGATAATTCCTCTTTTTGAACTGAATGAGCAGCTGGGCGAACAAGATATATTCAAGACAAACATTTCTCAAGAGCCTTCGTTTTTATTTACAATCATTGTGCTGCTAAAAGCATTGTTAAAGAATTTAACAGTGTGCACCGTATACCCCCAGGCTAACAGAATCTAAAACACTTACATAAAAGTTGGATGAAACTGTTGTGATCTTCTTCGTCTTCTTCTCTGAAGTACAACTGTGCTTGAAATATGAAAAAAGGAAGGCATCAATCCAGCTGCAGAGCAGTAAATGTGAGGAGATAAAGGTTGACACGAGATAATTGAAAATATCTGGCACTAATACACCAGAGTCTGTGTTTGTATTTGAACATAAAGGAGAAGAGTGGCATGTGACTTTCCTTGTTAGTGACAGCTGCCATGTTCTCCTGTCTGCAGGGACGTACTGTACTGAAGGATTCATCTGACTTCTACAGTAGGTTGAACTTCTTCAAATCCCCCGAGACATATCTGTACATGTTTGATGATTTTCCTGGAGAGGTTTCAGCTGAATCTTTTTTAGAAGTTTTGCACCATGAATTCCCTCAACGTTTAAGTCCCAGAAATAACAGAAGCAAACACAAAGAGATAGTGAATTTGTGATAGCTACTGTTTTACCCATGGGATCCTTTCTGCTCTTTTAAGACAACATTATGATTTCAGTTACTATTGGCAGCACGTGCAATGAGAAATGCTTCCAGAATCCTGTTTTTTTCTAGTGATCAGTCTAATGCTTCAGTTGATGAAATAGAAATTTACTGATGTTGCGGATACGTGCCATATTTATCTATGTTTTCAGTTTCAACACACGCTCAGTATAGGTGCAGAAGTGAAATACCCATTACTGCATGTGTCAGTGTCATAAACAATAGCGTCGGCTCCTCGGAAGGAGGCAGGGCGATAATGGAGGCAGTGCATCAATGTTCAGCACAAGGTCTGCAATTCACACCAGGAGAACACTCACCTGAGCATCATGAATGCTGGTTGGAGATGGCATTAGCAGGAGCAGATGTGTGGAAGAGGGCCAGTTTGTAAAGCAAGTTCTGTAACACACAGCCTAAAGGCTCAGCTGAAAGCATAGAAAAAAAAGCACTTCTTTTTCACTTACTCTCAGTTGTGCAGAGCAAAAGCAGACTAAATAATTTCTGATGCATTTGCAAAGTTTTAGATTTTAAAGTATGACTCCGACTGATCACAATCAAAATCAATCTCAATGTTTTAGCATTTTTGCTGGTGTACGTGTTTATAACAAATGTTAAAGTTAAGTTTTTTTTTTCATCAACTCAAACTTCTAATCAGTGGAGATTAATCTCAGCATTAGGTTGTTACAAATATTTAGTAAACATACGGTAGTTTAGTATTCATACTTTAGAATACATAAGGTGTTTTGGAAAAGAAAACTATTTTTTGACATGAGTAAATGATTAACTAGAGTACTAAACTTACCAAAAATTGTTTAATGAATTATGAGCCGCTCAACAATTTGGGATTTTGCTGTTATTTTGGTTCTCCATTATTCTTAGTTCAGATGTATACACACTCAGTTTGACCATATGATAATAAATAATGGACGTGCTAACTGTCTTTTACGGGCTTAAGTATATAAAGCAGTTGTATGAGCCTGGCATGAACTGTAATGTGATGGTGCCTGAGGCAGAAAGTGCAATTACATAGAATAAATAAATAAAAGACGCATGAAGGAACTTGCAGAAAAACATATATGAAAGTTGCATTCAGATGAATAGAATATTAGGGGTATACTCGAGAGGGTTTTCACGGGAGCTTATTTTTTGTTTCTGAGAAGATTTATTCAAAGTTTTGTTAATTCTTTTAGGATTATTAATTTAAATGAAAACTTGAACAGGGAAGTAATTGCAGTGAAAGAATTGTTTTTGATGTAATTTAGTCATTTAGCTCAAAGCAGTTACACAATTGCTGGTAGGCAAATCTATGTTTCGTGTGTCAACTGCAGTTTGTGCTTGAAATGCTTTAAAATTGTCCCCATCTGTCCTGCATTAGTGGAATCCTAAAGTTCAGCTTTGATTAAATTTGGCCCATGATCTTTAGTTTTGCTCTGAGACTTAATTAAACCGTTGCATGGCCTGCAATGACAAAATATCCCAAAGTCTCTTTTTTGCTTCTATGGGAAACTGAATCTTAGCCAGTTCTTAACAATTCCATCACTTAGCAGTGCCTGCTCATTGTATCTCTGAGCTTTGCCTATGTTATTGCCCTCCACATATTGTATCCCTAAGATTTGTTAAGTGGAAAACATGACATTTTTCCAGTAGACTTGCGACCCCTGGAGATCCGTGTCTTGACCCAAGGGAAAGAAATATCTCATGTGTCATAAAGTTATTAACACAAACATGGAAATACGAGAACTAGTTCAAAGACATGTTCTTATGCAGACATGCATTTTATGCAGTCATGTATTTGAGTTTAACCCTTGTGTGGTGTTCATTTTTTTGTTACTCAGCCAGTGTTCATGGGTCTGGTGGACCAGTTTCATTTTTGCATTTTTTAAATAATACAATCAAACAATTTATGCAACACTACTCAGTAGATGTTCACTTTATCTTCATTACAAGCAATATAAACAACTTCTGTGGTCTTTATACCATATTTTGCAGGATTAGATGGTTGTAAAACAGGGGGAGGCAGTGCACCCATTTGTCCCACACGGTCCTGATGGCAGCTAGCTTGTCTCTCTGCCGTCGAGCTGGTCTGTATTCTCTGTTATCAAAGCGGACAATCCTGGAAATTATGTGGAAGTTTTCCAGAGACATTGTTACACGAAAAAGTTCTCTGCCAGTTTCTGCATCCCACAGAGATTCTGGGACTCCCCTTTGGACCTGAAAACTCCAGCAAGGATAAGAACCCAAAAGAATGCACGTAAATGTGTTTGGTCCATCT
>JAOXYM010000012.1:21635007-21645345 GCA_028567055.1 Leptatherina wallacei | reverse complement strand
ACAGGATAAAGCTACACAGAACCAACAATATTCTGACTTTTTCTAGCCCCGGGTCCACTGGACCCAAACATCCTGTATGTAATAAAAATGTGTAGGGAGGGTATACAGTGTGTGGATTTTGAAAATTTGTTGTGATATATGTTCTTCACAGAAAATGAGCCAAGGTCACTGAGTTTGAGTTTGAAAAAATAAGTGACTATATAAATTTTCTTTTGATAAAAAATGAAAATGGGTCCCGCATACCAGAACACCATACAAGGCAAGGCAAGGCAAGTTTATTTGTATAGCACATTTCATGTACAGGACAAGGGTTAAGTTAACTCAAGGCTTAGCTCAGATGAAAAGAACAGTATTTCTGCATTTTATTTTGCAGATGGAGCTTCGGAACGAGCACAACACATCTGATCAGTGATATAAATCTTTTAACTTATTGTTATAGCTTCTTGGCTTTTATCTGGCCATACTGCAAAATCATTTCAACTACTTACAGTTTTTAGCCAAATTAAAAAGCATGTTGTAGATCTGCTATAAAACCTAACAAACATCTAACTTTTTTTTCTCAGAAAAAAAAAGTTATTTTAGGAAATGAGGTCATGGCTTGTTTTTACTTCTTGGTAGTACTGTTGCAACCTGGAAGTTTGTAATGTGATACTTTACCACTTCCACAATGTTGGTGCAGGTAATGGGCTCAGATTTAAAGTCCTTTCCTGAGAATAACTAAAAATCATTATGTTGATGCACAATAAATTTTGGTCTATAGAGTTTCAATAGTAAATATTTCATCACTAGCAACATTTACATGAAGTAATTTTGATCGTCCAATCAGAATAAAAATGTGTTATGTAAACATGCAGCTGATCTGATCGGCCTTGATTATAAAGAATTTTAATCTTGGACTGTGGCAGATACAACACATTTGTTAGAAACTGAAAGAGTAAAGGATTATTGAGAATTTTGACAGTCAAAAGGTTCAAAATAAAAAAAATAAACCCTTCTTCTTCCGAAATAGTACAAAAGCATACATATGTCAAAAGCTTTACAATCGTAACAAATCTGTCCATCATGAAAATGTAACTGATCAGATCACTTTATCTAGCGTCCATGTAAACATATCACCTGGAATATCTGATTGATTCCAATCAGATAGATGAATTATTTGTCCATGTAAATATAGTTTCTGTTGAGCAACAGCATCGGGTTTCCAAAAAAAGAACTACTGATGAAATTAGATTATAATAATAATAATAATTATAATAATAATAATTACATTGTAGTATAGTTTGTTTAAAGATGGAGCCAAACTGGTTTTGAGGATCTGATGACAGCCTAGTTTCACCAAATGTAACAGGTTTGTGTAAACCATAGCAGTGCAATGGTAGTGAAATTGTAAATGGGATGAAAACTATGTGACATTAATGTATGAGCATATTTTTAATATCAAGCCAAACAATATTTTTTAAACAAAATTTTTAGCCCAACTGTAAACTACATTGATGAGTGATATCAAACTCTAAACTTGTATTTTTTTATGTTTAAGTCTAACTTACTTACAGCAAAACTGACATGTGGAAAAATTTAGGAAAATTATAGGTAAGATGGGTTTTAATTGAGTTCTCTGCTGTGGCAGTCAATGGCCAACGGGGTGGCCTAAGAGGGCATGGGGCAGCCCTGGAATCTGACTGCCTCCCCCCAGGTGTCACCCCAAGGATACACAACCAAATTCAACCAAATATTTTGTCAATTCAATAATTTATTTATTATTCCTAATGGGAAAGTCAATTTACATAGGTCCCTAGGAAAACATTACATCAAACAATAAAACAATACAATCTCCACTCCCATACATCAAACATGATCGTCCAATAAATTGTCAAGTAAAGACCACTAAAAACCCCAAAACACTAAGATTTAATAAAAACAATCATCAAAATTAACCTTCAGTAAAGAAAGTCCAAAATAAAAATGCAAAAATGGAATTAAAACAGTGCACAAAATATGATTGTTCAATAAAAGTGTAAACTGACCTTTACCTGGGTAAACCTCAGATGTCCAAGTGTAGGTGAATGCAGCTTGTAATATAATTTTTTTTGTTCTATATGTAGTTCTACATAAATACTACAATGTTCTTAAACACAATACAACATTTATACAGCATGATCTCACCAAATACCTACATAGCTGATCATATGTGTCTGTCCAAACTGTTTACATTGTATGTTTATTGGCCAAGGTAATTGGCCAAGAATGCCAAAGAAACACTTGTGACACTTGTTAAAACTTGTGATTTGGCTCAAAGCAAGTTCTTCTGGTTATCAGCTAAATATAAATCTTTGTGCAGCCGTAATTAAAGGTACACAATGCAGAATCGTCTTAAGTAAATAATTGTTTATTAAAAGATATCATTAGCTACTTGCTTTTACAAAATTTACTTCACTTTTTACATTAGATGTCCACTTTATTTTTAATAATCAGTCAATCATTTCCTAAAATCTTTTTCTGTTGTTGTTGTTTTTGAGGTCTAATTTACTTGTGCCCCTCTTTCTCTAACCTGTGCTCCTGCATGGCCCCCCAATCAAAATTTTTTGGACCCATCCCCGGGTCAGAATCCATGGTGCACCACCACCTTTAACGCCTTCTTATGATAAATTTAAACTTGTTTTAGTTGTGTAATGTCCATTTTTTTGACAGCTTGATATAAACCATAGGCTCGTTACAATTTACGAAATTAAATGTTGGCATGAATTGTTTTTGGAGCCTTGAAAATATAATATTCTTACAGTTATGTTTTTTTTTTTTTTTAATCAGGCATAACTTCAAATAATGCATGAGGGAAGCATGTTATTATTTTAAAAGGTTTGATTTCACAATGATTTCAAGCTGTTTTCTTTTTTTCCCTGTGTGGTTCTTCTCCCTTGGTTTGAGGCAAATGTACTGCAGCTGCTTCGGGGACTGCTGGAGAAAAAAAAAACAGAGCATTGCTGTGATGATGACTGTGGTCTTGTCAGTAATTCAGCAGATCAGATGACACTTCAATAGAAGAGCCAGAGTGTGGGGTGGAATTTGAAAATTGAGATGACAACACCAACTATAAAAGCTTTATGGTCTCTGGTATTGGTCTTTAAATGGTTGGTGATTCTTTTGTTGAACAATGTGCTCTCTGAAACAGCATTATTACCTCCTGTACTCAAAAGTACTGGCTTAATATTTGTGTGCAAATTGAAAAATGTAAGTCTCAGTGGGTGTGAATGTTGTCTAAATGCAGCATTTCATCTCGGCCTGTGCAGTGTGATAAATACTCATATTGGCCTTTTTCTTTAATTCCTCTGAAAATAACCGAAGAAGAAGCATTTTTATTCTTTAAGCCCTTCAAAGAGTAAAATTGCCCACAGATTACCAACCAGCAGTGACGCAACATTTTTAAGAGGTGTGAATGTGCTGGATTTAAACAAAAGCAGCTGTGTTGTAATGTTAACACTGATCTGTCCTGTCAAGATTTCCTTTTAAAGTGGTATTTTTCACCCTCGCAGTTTTGCTGATTTAAAATGCTTTGGAGAAACAGTCTGCAAATCCTCCCTGAGCGGATTAAAGTTGAGGTTGGAAAACTTGAGGCAGTTTCTTGCTAAATTGCACTGATATCAGAAGGTCAGAGACATGTGATACTGTAAATGCCTGCTAAAAGCAGCAGTATTTGTTTTGTCCCTGTGTTGAATTTAGAAATTCATCTCAAACACATTGTTTTGAATTCAGCATTTCTTATTAATGAAAAATGTTCACGCATGTAATGATCACTGCTTTTGTTTGCATGGGGTTAAATTTTCTGTATTAATAGAAAAGAAAGCATTCTTTATATGTTTTGAAATGTAATTTTGGAGAAAGGAAATGTGTCAGCTTCTGAAGAATGCCTTTATGTTTCCAAACGTGGCTCTTTAACACATATTTCAGAGGAGGGCTGTCAGCTTATGGCATATTAGCTGGATGGGTCTGTTTCCCCATGGGACACGAGAGGCTAGCTTGGAGGGATCCCAGCGAAGAAATGGAGGACACACTATGTGGAAAGCTTTGCTCTGTCATTCCAATTCAGCACAATAAAAATCAAATGCAGCCCTGCCACAGCTTCACCTAGAGCCTCCCACAGTACAGAACCAGTCTCAGACACTATGCAGCTGTAAAAACAAAACAGAGAAACTATAATTTTCCTGTACAACTCACACTTTGAGCTTATGGGAGTCCAAAGAAATAGCAATGTTTGCATTGTAATTTAAATTGAATATGATGTTGCTGTATCTGAAATAAAAATCATTTTGATTACCTATTCATTAAAATTGCTTCACATAAAACAGTGAAATTAAAATTTTACTGGTTTTCTATTACTGTATTAATGGTTAATAAGTGTTTTGGCTTTTAATATTCTCTTATCTGCACTTTTTAGCTATGAGGCACTGCTGACTGACTACAGTGAAACAACCTCCACCACGCTACTTGCCCTTATGGACCCAGAAAAACATGAAATCAATACTGTATGCATTTCAAGCAGGAAAATTCTGTTATTGAGTATACTGCTACATAATGGTTTCCATTATTGACATCTATGAGTTATGAAATAAAGCCTAATGCAATGAGGATGAGGAAAATAGTATTTGAGGGTTTTTATTGGATCAGTTTAAAGTCATAGCAGTGCATTCTGATGACAATAAAATGCTAATCTCAACTAGGATATACAACATCAAAAAAGGTTAGAAAAGTGCAAAGCTATCAGAAATGCTACATAAGAGCGTGAGAAATAATAAATGGATCTTCAGACTTGTCTCTCCTAATTTTGGGACAGAAAATCAGCTAGAATCCAACTTGACACTAGTTCATTTGATTGGTCACGCTCACCAAACATGGAGTGATAGGCTCACTGTTAGAGCACATGCTATATAAGACAGAAACTTGGCATAATCATTTTGTTTTGTTATAACTTTGTGTCATTATTTTGGTTTTTCTGCTTTCCTCAGAAGAGGGAAATAACTATCACATGCTTTGTTTTTGTTATTACCATTAGTATGTTCAGAGGTCTATTCCAAAAGGGTTACTGACGATTCATAATTCCATATCCAACTCTGGATATCTACTGCCCTTTTGCAATAAATCCAACTTATCATATCACAAAAGTATTGTTGCTTTGTGTCAAAGAATTTAATTTAACAAAGAAGTCATATGTTATTTTTTATAAACTCCTTTCAGTCATTATTTTAACTGCAGTGTAGGATGAATTGTCATGCAATAATCTGTAAATATGGTTTTCTAAAAACATGGTGCAACTGATGCAGCCATCTGAATGTGGCTGATCTTAGATGACCCTTCCTCTTTTCTTCCCCCACAGCACCCCCCTACTCACCCTTCCCCTTTCTTATCCATTACATGGGAGCTGAATGATGGTGATTTGGTTGAGGCCCAGTGAGTGCCTGTAGAAAATTGGTTGGTTGATAAAAACCCTCCTATCAAAGGGGGCTACTTTCTCATTTACATTTAGATGAGTATTGATTATTTATTTACTCAGTGGAGTGGGATTCTTTTCCAATCTTATCTCTCGTCTGTGCCTGTCACCTGGAAAAAAAAAAGAGATAGAGTTCTTGACACTGCGCTAAGATAACGGCATTTTGTAGTGCAGATAAAACTTGGAATGGTGGTCTCTGCCTCTACATTCCCTTTTTCCTCCTCCCCAATTTTGATGGGAAAGAGGAAGTTTTGAAAATTAAAAGTGATAGTCTTGCTGAAAGGGTGGTGGTGAGAAGTAAAGGAATCTCAATTTGCAGGAGGAACAACTCAAATTGAGTATCCAGATATAGTCAGGCTGTTCTCACTGGGAGAAATCGTATCCTTCTGGCCTCAGTAGTTGAAGATTCTTATCCAGTACAAACTAATATGATTTTGTTTGACAATTGTAATGTAGAACAATAGTGATGATTTTATGTGTCAGGATCTAAGATTCTATCACACATTGCAGGAGTTTCATATGATCCCAGCGTATGCAGACTGTGTGGAAATGAAGCCCCTGGACATGTCTGTCATGTTCTAAGTGCTAAACTCTGGTGATGTTTGGGTGGTTGGGCTTGGGATTGGTCATGCATTGCCAATGAGTCTGGAGGCTTGTGGCAGCGTGAGGAGCTTTGTGAGACTGACTAAAGGTGTTTAGGGTGGGAGGTGCAGCATGTGGGTGCTCTGTAGGAATAGGGAACCCTTGACAGACCCTGCCTCTTCTTCTCAGCTCTTTGATGGAGAGTGAAGAGTCTCTTGAGGTGGCCTCTGTCAGGTCTACTCCTTCTCAAAGCAGAGACACCACTTCAGCAAAACACTGCTGCGCCTTCTCACCCTTCAACCCCCCGGCCACTCCCATCCTCTCATGGTCACTTTTCATCTCCTCTGTCTCAGCGCGGAGATGACGTTGCCACATGTAAATGTACTTGTAATCACACTTGTAACAATGGGGAATTCACATATTTTTTACCCCAGAGTATATCAAGGTTGGCAGAGTGCTGTAGGTTGGCACAGTGAGTGCAACTATGCAGACAATGACTATTCACTGCTGCCTCACAGCAGGTGACTTATTATGCAGCTGACGGATTGTAGCCCATTTTTCTTTGTTAGTCAGTCAGTCATTAGCCTAGTTACACATCTGGATCCCCACAGCAGTTTCAGAATGTGGAAGAATCCCTCAAAAAGAAAATGAAGAAAAAAAAAACCTAACGACTCCAACTAGAGAGGAACATCTTGTTTTCCCTTTACCACTAATGGATTGGACCCAGGTCTTTTGAAATGCAAACCTACCAGAAAGATGGCGGTAAACAGCCTCCAACCTCAACTACCCCTACCTCACCTCAGAGGAAACATCCTTACTCCTCACCTGCAACATTTGGCATGTTTTGGAGCTAATGCAGCTATCTGTATGAACATCATTCTGTTCATCAAAACCAGTCTAAAAGCCTGGCAAAGTCTGTTAGCAGCATATCTCAAAAAGTTATGGATGGATTTTGATAAAATTTTCAGGAAATATCAGAAATTGAATAAAGGAAGAAACAATTACACTTTGGGGGTGATCCAAATCCCTGTCTGGACCCAGGAAGGTTTTTAAGGATTCTTTATCATGGGGAGGTGGGGATAATTTTGCCATAACAGCTTCTAACTCAACAGATAATGCCAAGAAACATTGCCAAAAATAAATAAATAAATACAAACAATACAAAATGACATCATGGTAGATATTATAATCCAACATTGTTTGACCAGGATCATGCTGATATTCTGGATTTGATGATCCAGAAGGTTCAAAATATAGGGGGTATACTGGGTGGGCTGTTGGGCCTTTTGTTTTTTGGTTGGTTTTTTTGCTTCCTCAGGTGACTGACCCAATGGCGCAGGTCTGCACTCTCTGAGTGCTTCTAGTTTATATTATGATGGAAAAAATGGAGTTGGCTGATATGTTTTACAGTGAATTAAGCCTTTAAAGCCCCACTACTGAACTTTGGCAGATTTTCACACTGTAGCGCCTCCTAACGGAGGCTAATACGGCATCCGTCTTTTATCTGGTCCCAATTCTGAGCATTCTCTAGTCATTAAAAGTCAGTCTGATGTCGACTTTTGGCTTATCTCTTGCTCTGTCAAAAGTATCTGTCATTTCCTTGTTTCCCCAGATAATGTCCTCTTTTGTTTATTTTCTAATCAACCATGCTGCGCATTCAGAATGGAGAGTGTGTTGATGACCAGTTGTTGGCATGTAATGCATTGCTACGTAATCCTCCAGGTTGGAAAAATAAAAGTTTTGAAGTTCTGTTTCTCAGCCTTGGTACACCACAGGTCATGCAATGGCTTCAGGAATGTACATAATAAATGTCAGTGTGCCATTAAAACCAGTCAGAAGCAGAGTTTTAAGGTTGGAAAGTTGTGTAAAATGTGTTACTTTACCTGAGTGTAGCAATGTCAGATACTTGCAAGAAGGTATCAGCAAGAGCAACAGCAAAATTGATGGTCAACTAAAATTGTAACAAATCCATATTTTTGTCTCTTTTTATCCACAGGACAGGACAATGCATGTGACTGGAGATGTGTTGCTTCACTGGTTGCAATTTTGGTAAATCCACACATTAATGAAGTGGAGCATTTAAGGATGATACATGTAAGTATTATCTTACCACATATACTTTTTACATTTAATACTCAAACATACTAAAAAATGAAACATACATTCAGCACACAAACTCAAGCAGACCTCTCAGACGGAATGTGTGCCTTGGCATTGTTACTGTAGCTCGGAGGGAAGACAAGTGAATTGGTCTATCAGCCCTCCAACAACAACACAGAGTGAATGGCAAGGTAAGTGCAGCACAGACCTGGTTAGCTCACTGATTAGACGACATGCTGTAAGGTTCAGTCAATCAAGTTCTGCTCAGTTCTGCTCATTTACGCCCCTCAGTTAGAAATGACGTTTTCAGCTATCCCCACAGGACAACACAAATCCAAGAAGAGATCTCATGTTTCTATTTTTTCCTTGAGCTTGTAGCAACACCAACCTGAGGCCAGAAAGTTTCCTGCTGCATTTTAAATTCAAATGAAGAGAAAAGCCTCAAGCTTTTAAGATTATATAAAAGAAGATTATAAATTATCTTTGAGGGATCATTAGTGCAATTGATGCTTAATCTTTACATTTTGGTGTATAAAAGATTGCATGAAATTATAGCACTTTTGAAGAAGGTGCATGCATGGCTTGATTTGAATTCAAGTTATTAAATCAAAATCCAGTATCTGATGGGGTGATGATGTAATTGATCGTGACAAAATCTAAATAACAGAAGTTTTTCACATTCATTGATATCCTGTTTGAAAAAACTTAAGACTTCGGTTAAGCTAAAGAATTACTTTTGCTCATCTATTTTCATTCAAATTGGATTGAAAAAAAGTTATTTTTTCACTTTGATGTGTTTAAAGATTGTAAATATTAGAACTTGTTTTTATCATATTTTCAAGCATATGTACTATAATGTATGTTTCTAGATAGCTTTTGTAAATATCATTGTGGCCAAACTTTTGACAGTTGGAACTGCAATAAAGTATAGACTTGGGTTCCTGCTGCTGATGTTTCACAAGAGCCAGAAAACCCACCTTCATTTCAGACTCCGACAACCCTTTCTCTCTCTGCAGATGAGCGGGGCCAGAGGTTGGGAAGAGGATCTGTCTGAGGTCTGGCTACATCTGCCAGAGCTTCCTCCCACCTGTCTGATGCAGCTGAGATTTATGTGGCTGTATAGGAGGAGGCCAATCCAGTGTGCCAGGCCATGTGTAGGCTTCCTTTTACACTGACAGTTACGGGTATGATGTTGTAGCTGGTTTCCAGTGAGGCTTGGCCCAGTGTATCTGGAATCTGTCATAAGTGAAAGCTTGAAAAGGTTAGGACAGTTCAGGGAAGATAAATGGTGTATTGGGAGGACAGCTGATGTAGGAACACAAACACTTCAAGACGATGGAGCGGACCGAGGCCAATCCCCCCTGCGCCCAGCCCACAGTCCCACTTACACACTGGTGGTTCCTCCGCTACAACTGTTGCACATAGAGAAAATCATCCATTGTATGCTCTACTAGCAGAAGTTTCTATAGATCATCAACATGAGTCACTCTATTACTCTCATCAAAACAAATGATAAAGAATGGTTATTAGGTTTTCACAATGTCTTTTGTGTAATAAAGCTCGTTAACTGCATTGTGCAAAATAAATGGGCAGAATAATCAGTATACTTATTGACATTGTGTCATTTCTGGTTAGAGCAGGAAGGGGACTCTCACTATGGCTCCAGGCTTTGCCCTCTCAAGAGGAAGAGCGCTAATGGCTTTGGAAAGCAAGGATCGAAGGAACTCATAAAGCTCTGCAGGACGACATGAAAGGAGGAGGAACATTATTAATCCTTTTTAATCTGAATACATGATGCTCAGTGCAATACAGAGTGCAGGCTGTATCATGCGGCATCACAATAAATTGTTGCAGGGGGCTGTGTGTATGATGTAAAGTTTTAAGAGATTTGACTTGAAAATAAACTTCTGTATGGTTTCATTTTCAAAAACAGTGAAAAGGGAGCAAAAATATTTAGTATAGCACAAAACCTGAAGCTAAAACAATGTTTTTAATTGTACTTTTAGATGTTATACTGTTGGCATGATAAACAATTGCTGCTGGTTGAATAAACAGATTTTTATAAAAGATAATGTGACAGTGAGGGTCCTGTCACTATGCCTCTGATTGATGATGTGCCCTGGCTACTTGGCCACAAGGATATCCCTTTGGCTGACTGGTCAGCATGCATGACTCTC
>JAOXYM010000012.1:21570545-21633641 GCA_028567055.1 Leptatherina wallacei | reverse complement strand
TACTTGGCCACAAGGATATCCCTTTGGCTGACTGGTCAGCATGCATGACTCTCACCTGGGAGGTGGTGGGTTCAATCCCCATCTGGGCCCTCCTTTGTCCTGCCACAATAAGAGAAGCCTATTCTTACAATTACATAATTTTGATACCGTTATCTTGAGATAACAAGTAAATTAGTCCATTACATTGAGTTCACAAAGCTTGTTTTTGAGTGAAAGATAAATTTTTTATGAGGAACGTGCTTTTTCCGAGATAACCATCTATTGTAATCGGAGATCATAATATGGTGTACTTTGTTTCCCGAAATCATGATATAATCAAAGTGAGATCAAACATGAGAGATTAGCACCTAATTTAATTGGTAATTGTTGGAATTGGTCAGAATCTAAAACATAAAATTAATACTTTCATTATTTTGCTCAAAAGATCTCTTTAATTTAACATATATTTTTTAGTATTATTAATCAGTTATCTAAAAAAAATATGCAGTTTTATGGAGACAATAACATTTATTGTTAACTCAAGAAAACAATCCTTGTTATCCTGAGATACTTGACTTGTCATCTCTAATTAATATGAAAACATTTCTTCAAGTATGGCTGCTCTCCGCTTATATTGATTTTGATGGTCTTCTAAATGTCTTGCAGCTGTATTCATGTGCACTATGAGAATAACCACTGTAATGCCGACAACATGGTTAATATTAGCTAGCAGGCTAATATCATGATAGATTTGAGTTTGAGAAACACTTCCACGAAAATCAAGGTCAAGGTGACCAAGTGTCAGCACCACTCTACTACACCTAGAACAGCCTTACACCCAAAAGTTGTTTAATAATTTCACACTAGTTGTTAGTCATAGCTAAATGTGACGGCATGCTGATCCATGGCAAATGTTCAGGGCGGAGTTTAACCTTCTTTAACAGACATCTTGTAGTCAACAAGCACACACAGACATAATTAAATTTGAATAAAAATAAAAAAATTCTTCCATAAACGAAAATATCAAGGAAAGGGCAGTCATGCTTTTAATTGTCCTGCAACATTTAACCATACCAATATACAGTACCAGCTAATGGAGTCAGCTAATGCTAATGCTAAGTTGACTTTTATTTACTTATTCATTTTTATTTTGCCTCATAAAATGAAGGGCAATAACAAAAACAGTAATGAAACATAGTAAGTGGGGTTAATAACCCTACGTGGGCTTACAAAGAACACCTTCCCAAAAGTAAAGAATAGTTGGTTCATGGCTAAGCACAACCTACTGGATGAAATTCTGTTAAAAATACACATTTTCATAACATACCAGGTAGTTCAGCCCCTCTACTGAAGTTTCTCCATGTTGCTCTTTCATCTATGTGTAGCTGCACCACAGCTGTCAGAGCTCAAGGACCCCCCAGACAGCTCAGTTAAGTTTTTCCTCCATTATCTGTTATATTGCAGTCATTTATTCAAATATATGCCCGGATTCTCACTCCCAGTGTCATTGGAATAATCTCAACGATAAGCTGCTGCACAAATTATTAAAGATTTTCAACTCGCAAATTTGTCTATTGCCATACATTTGCACAAAAACACATCTACCTGCATCTTTTGGTTTAGTTTTAATGTGATGTAATAACCCAGAACAACTTTCATGATTCGCTTTTGGTTTTAATACAGCTTCACCCTCATTAAGTGGCCACTGAGCAATTTACAATAAACAAGAGTTTAACACTGAATTACTCTAACAAATTTAATGAAAAAATTTTAAGATAACTACAACCAAGAATATCTTATTAACTTATCTCATATGACAGTAGCTGTTGATTTTTCTGACTACATGTGTCTTGTCTTGTATAACCAAATACCAAACATTGTGCCCTTTGGTTTTTCAGTTTTATCATGCTACTAATGCTGTACACAGATTTTGCTGCCATTCATTATTTTGATCCTGCAAATAATACATGAGTACACGAGTCTGGTGAATTATTGTTTTGTTCTTTTTGTAAAAAATTGTAAAAGAATGAAAAGAAAAGGAATAATCCTCTATTCTCAAACCACAGTAAAAATGCTTTTCATTTCTGCCTTAGACAAAGGCTTGGATAAAGAACTGGCTTCACACAATAATAAAAAATATAAGATTTAACATGATAAATCCAGGGATATCCATCTATGCTAAATATATTTTTAACTGTCCTTGGTTCTTCAGGAATATTCACAAATGTGCTCCATAAGTCAATTATTGTCCAACATTGAGAGGTTTCTATCATCTGTGGTGGCCAAATATGTGTGAACACATGAATATCATGGCGTTCGTGAAAAAGTATGAGACTAAGCTGCAATGTAAATGTTTGTGGAATGAACAAATAACACATAGTACATAGCTGTGAAAGGGAAAACAAAGAAGTCACTGTATTTAGCCACAGAATAATTACACACAAAGTAAATAATATAGTCCTTTCCTGTCTTTTTGATTCAAACTTTTGATTCGACTGGCCAAAGGACAACAATGAAGAGGAAAACTCCCTTTTAACATAAGAGCCCGAATCAGACCTGCTTCAACTCGTTGAGGGTTGAGAGGACAGAAAATAAAGATCATAAAGCAGTATAACTTTAGGCCAAAGATACTTGCTGACAAGAAAAAAACCCAACCCAGGAAGACTGTTAAAATAATGTATTTATTATTATGTATTTGTAGGATGAAGATTTGAATTTAGACATGGGTGGACTCAGCAGCCAGTCTTCAATGGTTTTTTGTTTTTGTTTTGTTTTTGTTTTTGTTTTGTTTTTGTTTTGTTAGTTTTTTTTTTTTTTTTGGGGGGGGGGGGGGGGGGGGGGGTGAAGTTATTAAACTGGCAGTTTCAATGTTTTCACAGGTTATTTAAGCATGCCAGCCTTTTCCCAGTCAGTGCCAGTCCATGAAAATATTTCTGGACTGGCCCCTGTGTGCAGGCTGTTTTCATGTACATACTTAAGTTTTCTGTGTTCTGGTAATGTTAACCATTTCACCCCTGCTTTAAATATGAGCCATGTTTCACAGTGTGCTATTTTATATTTGCTAATAAAAGCTAATCGATAATTCTCTTATTTGTGTGTTGCTATGTGGCCTCACAGGTCCAGCCCACGGCATGGAAGCTGCTTTGCTTCCTCTGTTATTAAGAGATGATTGACAGCTGTCATGTCTTCGTCACTGCAGAGTGATATTTGTCAGAAGCCATCTCTTTGACAGAGGATCTGAGGGTCTTCTCAGCCAAGATATGGCTCACTGCTTCAGTGCGCTGCAAGGCTGCACTTATAGGAGCGTACTGCCTGTGATCAGCCTTTACAGATGAAATTATGTCTGTATTAATTTATATTATGTTTAGTCATATCAAAGGGCAATATACCTTGAGTTTTTTATTATTATTATTGTCAATTCTTTATTGTATCAGTTGATCATATTTTATTACTGCAAAAGCAGTGTAGCATGAACACACATGGATTTACAGGAATGATTATTAACTTCAACTTCATTATCTGCAAGGAAGACAATATACATACCTGTAATCTGTTCCTGCATCAAGCCGCTGTCTGATTTTCAATGACGCATACTTTATAATTTATTTAAAAGTCTATCCTTCACCACTTGAGTGTGCTAGGTGTTTATCATCATTTATCACTGCATCAATCTGCTCTCGGCTGTAAAGTACCATGCTGCGAATAAGCCTATGCTAAAACTGTTGCTTTGTATTGCTGCCTTAACAGCCCAATCAGCTGGCCTCACTCTCACTTCCTTCATCAGTGCAGGGTCCGTAATGTATGATATAGCTATGATTTATAATCCATGCTCAAAATTAAACAGCATAAATTACTCTTATTTACTCTGCAGGTGATAAAGATCCCGTCAAATAATGTCACTTGAGCATAATTTTTATAGAACAAATGAAATTTGTTATCAGGGAAAAGCAGGTCAAGTTCATCAATTAAAAGTCTGCTCTTCCCCCCTCCCCCCCTTCACTATAAACGGCTCAGTGCTATTTAAAATGATTGATTTTATTATTTCTTCATTTATTAAAGTACTACGTGAGGCTGTAGCATGAGTAATCAGGACAACAGAAACTGACTCAGCATGAATGTCTTAAATTGGCACTTCACATTTCAGCGGCTCCAACTCGTGTCTTCTTTATGAGTGCTTTCTCCACATCCCTTTGGCACAACAAGCTGACAAGGTTTTCTTTTATTATTAAATTTAAGATAAAACTTAGAAAAAGCAACAGTTTCTGTCTAGAAGTGTCCCATTATGAGAAACACTTTAAGCAGAGCACAGATGTTAAGTGCTTTCTTGTCTCTTAGACCTCTGGGAAATGACTTTGTGAATAATATATACAGTAGAGGGAAGTGGATAGATTTTAATAAATGACTTGTCACTAACTCAAGTCATCCTATAATTGAGAGAAATCCATTTTTCTAAAATGCGTTTTAAATTTTCATGCTGTTGTATCTATATATATTCAAAAGTGTAACCAAGACCTGAAGGGGTTAAAATCTGTGCTACTTGGAGTGTGTCCCCCAGAAAAGGGATGAGGTCCCCGGGAATGTTTTACAGATAAAATAAAAAGAATCAGGAGAATGAGAGAAAGAAGAGAAGTTGAATATATATTTCATGTGATAAGAGAAAGATGAAGTGCAAGAAAAAAGATTCCATTACAGCTGCGACAGTTACAAAACTGCTGCTGTGTAGAGTAGCCTCTGTTGAAAAGATTGATGCAATAAGGACTGACCTTGGCTTGGAGCAGGAGTCGGTGATGTATGTATGAGCATCTCCCTGCTAAATGGACCCAGATTTGTAGCACTAATATACATGGAAGCCCAGTACCAAACTCGCCATGGCCATAAATCAACAGCCACTTTGGGTGTCATTTCTGGTTTATATTCTACTATTGTTCTGTGCTTTTAATTCGTGTCACTGCCATCTGTTCATTTGATGCAGTTTCATACTGTATGATTTGGCTGCGGAGATCCTGTGCAGACAGTCCCTGTTAGACCATCGGAGTGGATTAACTGCACTGGTAAATTCCACTGAGGCTCACAGCAGCTTTTAAACAGGATTGGAACAGGGAAAATCTTACATACTGACAGGAAAATTTAAATTTTGTACTAAAAACATAATAACTTTTTCCCCCTAGGTTCTACATGCTGATGTCTCTCTGTTCCAGACAAAATTAATTTGTTGTCTGACCTCTGTGGGCATTTTATCAGTTCAGACTCCACAGAAAAATAAAGGTCATGAAGTATAAAAGTCATAAAAAAAAGTTTACATTTCCCATGAACGCTTTTGGAAACAATATTTTTACAAAGGTTGCATAGGACTTAACAACCTATCTTCTAATACCAGACAGTTCAATGCATGAACTACAATTTATCTATTTATTTATTATTATTATTATTATTATTATTATTATTATTATTATTATTATTATTATTATTATTATTATTATTATTATTATTTGTTTATTTAGGTACAGTTCTCAAATACAGAGTACAAGCTATAGGAATTGTTCTTGATAACACTGCATATGAATAACATGCTATTTCTAGTACATTTGTCATGTTGGTCATATACATCTTAAACATTTTACCTGTTTTTACATTGTTAAAAATTGTTTAGAGTAAAAGTACAAGACACAATCTTATCTCATCATTAATGCGTCGTATCCAATTACATGAAAGAAAAAGTAAAGAAAAGAATGTTTAGCAATGACATGCAACAAAACTACATTTTATTAATACACAATTATACACTACCAGAGATGCAAGGTTTGAATGATTGTTTTTTGTTTTTTGACTATTTGTTTTGTTTGATTTATATTGATGCAATATTCAACATTTATCTGCCCATTTATTTATAACTGTTCCCATATAACTATAGTTTTATATTTTGATATTGTTGCTTTCACACATTACGTTGATAAAAGATCTAAAATGTGAGACTACCAGCTAAAGTAACATTACTCCACAGGATATTGTAAACTATTTTTTCTTTTTTTTTTTTTGCTTTGTTGAAACAGAGCAGTTGCTCATATAATGTGCAAAATATGAAATGTTTTTGTTTATGTCTTAATAATAATGCTTAAACTCATGTTCAAATGTTATCATCTTCATAAAATGTTAGTATTCATAGTCATCACTTCAAAGCATTTCTACATTTAATCAGATCAGAAGGCTCTGTAAGATCTAACAGAAAAAAAAGGTTTACGAAGGGAATCTATAACTTCTAACAGGGTCATGTTCAACAGAATGCTGTGTGTTCCACATTGATGCTGGATATCAGTCTTTTTAAGCCAAGAGAAAAATAGTGTTTCATGGGCAGAGAAGAGACATTATGGCTAGATAAGATCTTGGTCAACCCATCTGTATTGGCAGCTATAAAATGTCAGGGAATCTGCCATTAACAGGAGATAATATGACTTAATTTCAATTCTCCTATCCAAAGAGCCCTCATTGTTAAATTTATTGACATTTTGAGCCATAAAAATACTATCTAGTCAGGTTTGCATCACAAAGTAAACCGATTGTAGCTTTTTGTGGTATGATTTCAAGAAAAATCCTTGAGGGAAAAAAAATCTATGAGATTTTCAAGAACACATTTTGAAATTAAACACTACTTTACCAAAATACTGCCTCCCATGTCCTGACCTTTAGCTCTTTTTTCATTATTTTAACCACACACAGGATAATATTTTTCCCTAAATGTGTGCATAGTGGGAAAAATACATGACAGAGGTCAAAATAGGCATTTATATATTCTTTTTGTTTTCTACAGGACATTGTGTCTTAAGTTGTGTACATCACCCCAAACCTGAAATCATCCTTTGCTGCCGTTAATAAAAGCCGATAAGCCCCCTTTCATCCCATGCTCGCTTCGATTTTAGCCAGCCACTGAAGTTATTTAATCAGTGCTGCAGTGTCCCATTCACAGCATATTACCAATTCTGTCTGCAATCTTTATCAGTGCAGTGATGTATGTATGAGGCAGATGTTCCAAGAGGCAGAGGAAACAGAGGCCATGAATGAATGAATTATTGGACTCACCAAAAGAAGCTATAGATATAGAATTTTGAACCCTGTAATATGTTTGCTTTCTCTCTCTTATCTTGCCAGACAAAAAATATGCCTTATCTTAGACTGCCGGGGTCTGCGTGAATGTGGAGCCTCTCCAGATCATCCTCTTGTTCAGTTTCTTTGTGTTGCATTTGGATAGGTCGTTGCTGTTTGTTGACACTCTTGTTGTTTTGCTGTTTCGTTGCTCCACTGCATGTAACCTAGGATGGAATCTGCTGCTTTGTTTTGTGTCATTGCTGCTGTCGCTGAAGGTGAGGGGGAGAGTGGGGAACTACTTTTGATACTAAAGCTACTTGAGTTTAGGCAGGCAAAACATAATAAACAATATTACAAATGCCACACCCCTCGCTCTACCAGCATCTAGTACACACTCATACATACCGTGTCCTCCTTTCACCCAAATTTGGAGGCCTTGACAACAACAAAATGCAAAGATGCCAAATGTTTTTCCCCATGTTTCCTGTAATACACATTTGCAGTGAGCATGCAGAGAGTGGAAAGGGCATCTGCAAACACACATTTATACACACATACACACAGCTGCAAGCCAGAAATACATTGGGCTGCTGGATAATGAGGGTGGACAGGGCGGAATTATCACTTCACATCACAATAATATTATCCTTCTCACAACTCCCGCAGCATCTTCCATGACGGTGTGACATTTCCATTTTACTTGAGTTTAATCTTGGTCCTCTAAATAAAACCATACCCTACAGGCTCTTCCCAAACTGACCCAGTCCTATTTTAATCACATGGAATTAAATAACTACAGTTCAACACTGTACTTGTTCTGACAGCAGTCATGACAAGTAGTTTGCACAGCAAACCTCCCCTCTAGTCAAATACAGAATAACAACAAAGTAAATGGAGGCTGAAGATGACAAAAGTGATACTACGAGCTATACAGGAAAAATGTTAAATATGAGCCTTCATAATTCATGTCAATTAATCAGTATTTTTAGTTAGTTTTGTAAGTAAATGTTCATCATGTTTTGTTTTGTGTGAGTGCAGAAATTATCAGGCTACCGCCAGTCTCTTGTATATCAAATATATCTTAAATGTTACAACCCACTCTCCATCACCCCTTTGATGCTATAATACCTTTTTTTTCTACAAATATCCCAGCTTATCAGAAGTTCAATCAAAGGATAGTATTTTTTTTTCACAAATAGTATAAGCCTTCTGTTTCTGCAGTTGCTGCGTTAATTCTTCTGATTTTCACCTCAACGGATTGATGTCAAATGTGAAAATCAAACCACCCTGTTAGCTACATGATATCCTGAAAGGGGTTGACATAAATATGCACTTGTATGATATTTTTATTGGCACCTTTGAGTTTTTCTGCAGATCAAATAACACATGCTAGAACTTCCATTTTGCATCCCTTGTCAGTTCAAATGCTGTGCATCTCTCCCTGTGAGCCAGCTCTCCTCCTCTATCTCATTCCTTTGTTGCACTGGGGCTGAACACTATGTTAACCTAGTAATTGGCACTGGGCCTTCCCCATTATACGGCTTTCTATTGAGCCGTTCTACATGACTAGTTAAAGAAGATGGCATGAAGATTAATGAAGTCCAGCTAATACAGGAGGGGGGTACCTCTCCAACATTTCCACTGAGGAGATAGCAGAGACCAACAACAGTCTGCCCCCAGCTCAGCCGTTTCACTACACCTTTTTTATATTGCCTGTTTTAACCCGTGAACCCTGGACCTTCTGCTTGTAAAGCAAAGCCACCACAGCGTCCCAGTTTGATTGATGTCGCTACAGCAGTCACTCTTTTCCCTTTCAATTGAAAGACCCAGCTTTCCAAAATAGATTTTCCACCACAATTCATGCCGGCTATACCAGCAGACAGAATGGCAGAGCTGCCATTTATGCAGTTTCATTTAAAGCCATGAGGTAGCTGACATGTTCATTCATTTTTGGAAAATGCCCCTTTATATAAGGTCTATAGTGTTCACTTTTATGTGCGATTGAGAGGGTTTCACTGCTGATGTTGAGCTATCAGTGGAATAACAGAACAGAAAAAGTGAAAATACAAAAAAGACAGAATCATATATGGACTTCAGATATGATATTTGGACTTAATCAAACAGGGTAGACGGTTTGATTAATTTAAATATTATTCTTATTTTGAAGTTATACATTTTTGAGCATTAATTGAAATAAAATTCACTATGTTTAGCCCCACTTAAGTAACAAACAGCCTCAGACCAATCATTTGGAGTGATCTTTTCACCAGAAGAATATGATGCCAAGTTTCTTTCATTCTAAGGTTCATAGCAAAGCATTATGAGTACAACATGAAACCTTCTGTAAGCCTGATTCAAACTGGTTTACCACTCTTTACTCCTTGGTACTTCTGACTTGTAAGTTTCTTTTACTTATAAATATTCAACTAGATTTACAGTTTTTCTGTGTGATTTGGGGATTTTTAGAGGTTTGTGTTTAAGAAAATAATGATCTTTACCATGATGATGACACTGAGACTGTAAAACCAAGCAATGACCTGAGAAATACTCAAATGTTCTTAAGAGCACCACATCAAATGTTAAAATAAAAATTGAGCACTTTTAAATAAACTTCTACAACATAGATGTATTGACCAAAATGTCCTTTTCTGAACAAAGGGAGAATGACAGCTATTGATTACTATGTTGTTGACACATTGATGGCAGCATGCACTGAAACCTAGGAACTGCTTAAATGCAACCCATGTGAAAGGTTGACTGCAGTTTGTTCTTAGGGTGCTCTTGTAATCAGATAAATTAACCAAGGCTATCAAAAGATTGCAATAACACTCAGCGCTGCCATAAACCTAAGAGCTGCAACTGTGGCAGGAGCTTTATGACAGACGTCAGTAGAGCATGCTGATTTATTTGTGCACCCCTGTCCTATCGATCTTTCGTACTGAGGCCTAACTCTGCCTCTCAGGGGAGACCTCTCAAGCCAGGTTCTCACCAGCAACTATCAAAATCAACTCCAAAGCACCAGGATATTGAATGTATGTGTCGCTGCTTTTATGACTCCTTATGACAGTGAGTGGCTGTTTGTTTCTTTTTTTTTTCTTTTTTTTGTGTGCATGTATTCCTTTGGTGTTTGCGTAACATTAGTACATCAGGAAAGAACACTGCTAATGAAATTAAATAGAAAGCATGTGTGGGTAGCAAAGTGACCCGTATCCCGTTTGTGCATGTAATCAATATTATAGCTTGGCCTCTCTCAGTTGTTACTTTAATCAAGAACAAGCTCTACCTCTCTTAATCGCTTGGTCCCAAGATGAATGTTTCACAAATGCTGCAGAACATATGCTTTGATATATGCACCTGATTGGTGTATGTAATATACGAGGGCTTCCTTTTTTAGCTGGTTCCAAGAAATTGGATAATTTGGACAGAAAATAGCATTAATTATTCTAATATACAGAGACCTTTTAAAAATCCCTCCTTTTTCTTAAAGACACCCTTTTGCCGCTTTAATCATAAATGAAAAGTATGACACATAAGGGCACCCAATCATATGGTACATATTGCCTCATCCTTTTAACAAATATGTTTCACAGCCCTATTAAAAGGGGTCTTCATCTGTCCTGTCAAAAGGCAGCCTAGCAGGGTTTTTTAGTTTAATTACACTATCCAATTAAAAAAAGAAAAAAAAACTCAGCTGCATTCTGATCCGCCTCTCCTTGGGTTTGAGTGGATATGACATTTACAAGGCTCGCCTTTCAAGCAGACAATGGCGTGATTGATGAGGTGCAGACGTTATGAAGGAGGCGATCGCCATGTGGAAGCTGTGCTTAGTGCACTTTGATTTATTTATCATCTGTTTCTGAAGCAAGGCTGGCTGTTTCAGGTCCACACACTGCTATGTGAGGCTATAGGTGGACTGTAGACATGATGTGTGCTCAGACTGTAAAATGACATTTTAACACAAGAAGTGCCCCTATGGGACCCTGAGTGGCAGTATCTTAAGAAGTATCAGACCTCCAAATTGTTGTTCTCATTGTGCTGTGGTGTTGAGTCCACTAAATATTGCTGTTATTGACACTGACATGCTGTGGTCAACCAGCAGGAGCCTCTTGTTAGCTGACTCTTGCTGTTTTGTGTGTGTTTAGAGAATGATTAATTCATTCAGTTGGGGTATCGCTGGATTCAGTCCACAGATGCTGACAAGTAAGAAATAAAGGCTTTGAGTATTTACATGGCCTTTATGTAAAAAGCCTTTGATGAAATACAAAAAAAAAAGAGACGCACATCTCCAGTTTGATATTAAAAATTTCACTACCAAGTCTGTATAATAAATCCTCTCATTAGGGTGAAGTTGAAAGGGATTTTTCTGAAGCAAAACCATTCTGAAATATTTTGTGCCATACAACAGTTGGAGTCCTCTATCATGTTTCAAAACTCACTTTTCTATAGGAGACGGTAACATCTTGATTGGAACATCTTGAGAAGCGCAGTTGCATTGAAACTCAGTGAGGCGTGCTCACTCTCTGCAGCAGCAGCACCAACCTCATCAGAATCCACTGATGAACTTAGCCTCTGACATCTCTCTTGTCTTCACACTTGTACAGCGATGGAGTCAGAATAATTTAAAGCAACGTTTCATTTTTCAGCATGTATACCCCTGGTACGGGTTAACGAACACTTAACCACTAATCACGGCTTCTGGAGTTACCATAGTGATGTGTATTACCTGCTTTCACGTTGAAAAGTCATTACAAAAAGTCACAGTTATAAAACTGCATAATACAAAGGTATGTGAACCGGAAAACATTTTATTTTCAATTGAGAACTGTAAAAGAAAGGGAAAAAAAGAACAAACGCAAGTTTATTGCCGTGATGTTAAACCAGTGAGTGAACATAAATTTGTCATGACTAAAAAAGATGCGGAAATACAGAAAAATATACGAGAGAAACTCTAAAACCTCACCATCATCTCCTACCCAGTCTGACTGAGCAGTGATGGGTGGTACTGTTAACTCAGCATGATGATGGTCAGCCCTTGGAGAGGCAGCAAGGGTGAGCCACCTTTGTTGTTTATGCGCTGCCTCTCTGGCAGCCTCCTCCATACGCAGACTGAAGGGGGGGAGTCAGGAGACAGATGCTTAACGACTCCCTCAAGGCCATGGCTCCGGCCCTTATCTCATCCCCAGTTTGTGCAGGTTGCCATAGTAACTGACCTGAACACTTGAAAGGATGGGTAAGACTACCGTGTATATTGGCCCAGAAGCCACTAGAAGAATTTATTGAGCACATATACTGTAAAAAGCCTGATGTAATGTTGATTTAATGCATTTACAAATGTTCACTGCTTTGGATTATTGTTTGTATAATTATAAGTGTGATTATTTTTTTTCACTGCTGTAGCACACAACAAAACAATTGCCTCGTACACCTTCATTAAATTGATATTAGATTTTCAGTCAGAGGGGTTAAACATCACAAAACATTGCAATTTATTTGAAAACATCAATCTGCATCATCTGTTCTCATCAATCTACAAAGGCTATTTTGAGCATATTCTGCTTGGTGCACTTTTTAAATTACTATCACTAATGTAAGCTCATTTGTTTTTCCAGTCACATGCATATAAATATGCATTGTATTCACTGTTTGGACAACATTCAGAGTAGTTTCATTATGCTTTATTTTTGTTTTTTAAATTAGCATTTTAGAACAGCAAAAATCTGTAGGATATTCATTTGTTTAGCAACAACTATGGTGATTAAATTACCAGTGTGTGACATTTGAAGTAATAAATTAGATTAAATATAATATAAATGTCATCACTACAGTGTCTTCTAATTATTATAGAATCACAGAAATAAGAAATATTGCGTTTTCATTACTTTAGAATGAGTCCTTTATATTTACAAATGAGATGGTTGCCCCCCTGACAGTCTGCTACATTGAATTATCATGCTTCTACGGGAGCCCAGGAGGAGTAAATGAAACACTTGCTCTAAGGAAGCCTGCCATATTCCAAACATATGTTAGAGAAAAGTGAGAAGGGGACAATTCAGTTGACTGCAATCAGCAACTTTACCACTAGATGTCACTAGATCCTACACACTGAGATTGGATCTGTAGCTGTGGCAGGTCCAATCATTTTTCTGCATAATCTTCATCTAATTGTTCCTAAAAGTAAAATATTA
Source organism: Leptatherina wallacei (assembly GCA_028567055.1). Taxonomy (NCBI): domain Eukaryota; kingdom Metazoa; phylum Chordata; class Actinopteri; order Atheriniformes; family Atherinidae; genus Leptatherina; species Leptatherina wallacei. The sequence continues at coordinate 21,620,397 of JAOXYM010000012.1, read as the reverse complement.
AGAGAATATTACCTTAAGACCATTGAAATAGTTTTCATATATAAGTTGTTTGCCATAAAAGAGAAGAGAAAAGCCGCAGGTAAGAGCCAGTGAGCAAACATTTGACCATAAACCCATCTGACACCTTCTCTAAGTGACATCTTCTCTTTTTATTATTGTTGTTTGTTTGTTTTTTTGTTAGACATATTCATGACAGGCAGATAAATTGATAACAGCCTATTAGTATACCACATCTTTAGTTATGTTGTTGGGAGTGAACCAATAAATTCAGTGTTCAGGCTATAATTTGGCAACATCTTCACTTAAACTTTCCTAAATCTATTGAAAGAAATACACACATTCATCAAATAATTTCATATATCTTTCCACTCATTATTTCACACTTTAGACACACAATGAATTTCTATGAGAGGGAAAATAACCTAGACTCTAAACTCACCATGAAAGCACTACAATATTAGAAGAGAATTTGCCTTTTGGGTTCATTCTTTCACTGTTCAGCAATGTTGACAACAAAATCTGAGGGGTCTTTGTCAGCAGAGGTGTCCATTGTTTACTGTCATCACAGACTGGGTCTTGAGGAGTGAACTAAACTAACAAGGACTGCTTGCACTGTTGCTGGTTGCACCAGCATGTGCACCATGGTGATCAGACAGGTGTTTTGACATCTCCCTCTCTCCTCTCTGAGTAACATCTGGCACTGCTGCCAGGCTTAATTGTAACAATATTTTGCAGGCTGTCAGTAACCTGGACACTAACAAGCAAAACAAAATTAGAATGGTGATGCAAGTAAAGCTTTTTACTGTTGGCCTATGCAAAAAATTTCTGGAAGCCATGAAATGTTTTTCACTTGTTGTTATGTATTTGTTGTTTGGACTTCAATAAGACATTACACAGTTTGTGTCAATATGATATCTGTTTATTGCAGGTTTTGTGGAACAGCATGTATCTGGACATTTTCCAGGCAGTGTTTCTCCAAAACAATGAAAACAACAGCAACCTGTCTTGCTGTTTTTCATGAAAGTGCTGCTCTTGGTTTTACTATTATTGCTTTTAAAGTTAATGAGATGTTCTTGTTTTTTGTTTTTTGTTTTTTTTCTCAGGATGCTGTGAATATTATTTACATTGTAGTCACACAAGTGCGAGAGTATATTAAGGGGTTAAGCCATACCATGATGTTTATTTCAGTCCAAAAATACAGTTTGTTATCTATGCATTTGGTAAAAGTCCCTGCAGCATCCTACCACTAATCACCTTTGACTCGAAATTCCTCCACACTCATCCCAAAATACTGAGAGCAAAAATGTATGAATTCCTTGGAAAAGCACAAGTATTTGCCATATTTGCAAAAGGAATGCCCAACAAAAAGTAAGTCAACAAGTCCCAAAGAACTCAGTAGATCTGCAGTCGGGGCGGTCACACTGCATGTAATTAAAAATAGGCTAACAAGTAAAAAGTAGCGGCAAACAATAGTGTAATGTAAAAGTGACATGATGGAACTGAAATAAAGTTTGTGAGGTTTGAGTTGCTTTATATTTAGCACCTTGAATTTACTTGCGTGCTATAAATACACTGTGAAATGTGCTATACAAATAAACCTGCCTTGCATAAAAAATTGGTTTATCTATGGGTCCCTTTTGAGTAGCAGTTAGCTTAGCTCCATCTTCAGATCTCCTCCTGTTTCTCCAAACGGAGTGCGGTCTGATCACTGTCTACTGCAAATAAGGCTGTTCATAACTTATATTTCAGACAAACCTTCTTAAAAAAGTAAAATACAGTTTCAGTGAAAAAGAGCTAACGTTACGTTACATTCATTTGCAAACTTATTAAGTGGGGAACTTGCCTGGCTGGTAGTCGCTCGCAGCTTATTGTAGTCAGATTGATATGGAAAAACATTAACAGATTAGTGTCACACTGGACTGAAATATTGCAAAATGACATTCACTTAATGAAACAGTTATGCTGTGTTGCAGAAAATGTAGTTTTAATAATTATGTGACTGGAGGGGCTAAAAGGCATGTGGTGTCAAATTCAAACACACTTTTAAACTGAATCAAATAGTAAATGTTTCTCAATTTAAATGTTGTTGAAATGATTTGAGATCATTTATGTACACAAGTGAGTTCACTCTGTACATATAAAAGCAATTGTTTTGTTACATATTATTCTTTCAACAAAGTAGCCTGCTAATTTAATATAATTATTTACTTCTCTTTATTTAATTCTTTGTTCATTATTTTTTGCTAATCTTATTATGATAACTAAAAAAAATCCACTTCTCTGAGTTAAATTTTACTTTTTTGAAGTTTTTTTTAATGAACATTTTTTTGTTGTCTTTTTCTTACTAATTTTACTAATTACATTTGGATTATGAAATGTAGATGAGGGCTCCTTCAAAAGAAGTATCAATTATCAAGATGATATGCTGTGCAGACATTACAACAAACTGTGGATCTGACTTATCAGTCAACAGGTGTTTATTGGAGTCTGTAAAAAAAGCTCCTTTCTGATTGACACTGTACTCTACATGACTTTCGATTATGTCATAAGACTATAGATGCTTTGTGTGCACATGTGTGTGTGCTTCTGTGTGTGCCTATGTTTCTGTGAAAAATAGAGACAGTTTTATAAATGTACACAAAGGCTGTTAAGTAGAACTGTGGCAGAGAAATTAAATGAGTACAATAAAAATGGTATGAGACATTTTACGAGTGACAAAAGATGCTCACTTTTACAGCGTCCAGAGGACAAATTCCTGTGGCAGTTGTAAGGAACAATTACTTAAATAATTGGGCTTTCAAAGAAAAGATTGATTGTCTAAAAGCTGTTTTCTGTGGAGAATCCATTAAGGGAAGCTATTTTTTCTGCCTCCTTGACGTAGCGTTTTTTTATTCATTTCTTCTTGCAAAGATGCATGATTCTTTGGTTTTTTGCTGCTCAGTCCCTGGTTTCTGATGATGAACTATTCTACAAGAGCAAAAGTCATGAGATGAACAATTTAGTTTCAGCCTCTGATTAACTTGGTCTATCTATCTACTTCATATATAAATATATATATAAACCATAGTAATATGCATTAAACCATTAGTGACGTTGGACGCTTCAAGAAAATCATGTCAGGATTAAAGAGGAAAATGGTGCACTGCAGAAGTGTGTGTGTGTTTTTTTGTCTGGCTGCAACAGTATGGCATCTTCTTTATATTCACAGAGCTTAATTAGCACCTATTCAGTAGATGCTCTTCGCTCTGCAAGAAGAGGCGAGGGCTGGGAGGCAGCCTGAAGGTTATCTCCCAGACAAGCTGCTCAGAGACGCCGCAGCCTCATTCAAAGTTGACCACGATGCACGTCAGCCAGGTCGTGCCCCGTCGTCTTAAACCGGATTCTATTCTCGCTCATGTTGAGGAATATATTTCCTCATCTAGATCCCATTTTTAGGCTATACGCGATAGGCCCTACCCTTGACTTTAATATAGTACTTTAAGTACCCAGATGATTGATTCAGCATCACCAGTAGTATTATGAGGTGTTTGAGGGGGGAGTAGTGGGGAGTGGGGGTTGTTAAAAACATATCACGCTGGCGGGATGATAAGGCGTCTCCCTGAATGCTGTTAATGCGAGGGGGGCCTGTGGCCATCTTGAGTTCCCCTTCTGTTGTGCTGATGGGACAGAGCCGCTGCCATCTGGTTCCCATCCTCCTGATTCCCCCACCCATGGACGCAGCGGCTCACCGATGCCCTTTCATCCAGCATGCTTGCATTGTCTTCCATCTCTCCTTCTGGAGGTCATGTAGTGTGCAAGTACAATAGGATAAGCAGAGGGGGGTAAATCTAAGCCCCCGATCATTTGGAAATTATGCGTTCCAGCAAAACTGCTAAAAATCAGGAGCAGTTTCCACAACAAAAGAACATCATGTTTTGACCTGTGCTGTTAAAATTTTGGGTTGCAATAAATCCCACTGAAACAGGCGTCATAACATGATCCCGTTAACCTTTGGGCAATTGAGAGTAGCAGTAGAGTGCTATGTAAATGCAAGGACAGAAGTGTATTCCAGGAAAGAAAAAAATCTCTGTAGTTATGTGTCCTACATCTCAACTTCTATTTCAATCAGCTCCATGCACCCCACCCCACCCCATACCCAACACCTCCTCCCTCTGAAAAGGGACCGGCAGCTTCACTCCAGGGCAGTCTGGTCTTCCTGTGACTGACACCCTCCGTTGCTGCGCCCTTACTAGGATGCTTCACACACAACCTGGGGGGCCCATGTAGAATTAGCTACAAAAGTAGGGCACGGATAATTGTCTGGACAAGAAAGTGTATCAGTGCTCTGTCATGTTCAAGTTCCTGCCACTCAGCTTCATAAAGCTAATCTTAAGGAACCACCTCATGCTGTAGGGGCAGAGTCGCTCCGCTTTCTGACTTATTTCTCTGCGCTGGGACATACATGTTAATGCTCTCCTCAGCCCAAGGCAGCAGAACATAATTAATATGTATGAAAGGTGAAAAAAGGAAGAAAAGGGGTGTTTTTGATTAATTGTTCCTCTGTGTTGGCTTTACCGTATTAATAACCAGGAGGATTAAGAAGGTCAGGACTGACCTGGTAAACATTAAAATTTCATGGAACCACTACACAAAGCTGACAGTAAAAAGACAGTAAGCGTACACACGCAGGCTCTCACACTGGCATGAATATAAATTACTCACATGGTGTAACACCAACCAAATCTGAAAAGTGTGCTGGGATGCCATTAATAATAAACAGGCAGGCTCCCATTTATTAGAATAGTGAAAAGTCATGTTTTCTCCAATGTGGCCTATTTTAAACGTGCGTCTGTGGGAATAGAGGAAGTACTCTGTGCTTGTGTCAGAGCAGGCTTTCCAGGTCCCCGCTGGGAGGAGGTATGGCTCACAAGCAGCTGAACACACTCCTCATTCTGGTGGGACAAATAGAAGGGGGAAATTTTTGCAGAAGCTTTGCTCCAGCTAGTTTTCCTTTACACTGTGTCTCTATTCTGCTTATCATGTAAAGATCTAAGATTTTATTAGCCATGAAAATGTTCCGTATATTTTTATGTCTCAAGCTATAAAATGTAATGAAAAGGGAACACCCCACAGTGCATAAAAATTGTGCCGATTTAGGCACGGCACTGGAGGATCCAGCTGATAGAAGGCCATGGGGTCCTTTTTTATCTTTTGATTCCTGCATTAACCTTGCATTAAAAATTATCTGTGTTATCATCAGCCTAGATTTAGGCCAATAAATTTCAGTTTTATGAGCCATCTTGGAGGAGAATTATCATGATGTTATGGTTTAAGTAACATATGTTCCAATTTACTGACATCTACTGGATTTGACGTGGCATCAGCCATCCATTCACATAATCATCATCTTTTCATGGCATGAAATTCCCTGCAATAAGTTGCCTTTGGTTTTTGGTGATCAAGCAGCACATGGAGCCAGAAATGAGCCGGCTGCTGCAGAGGAGGAACCAGCGCAGCAATGAAAGGGCTTTTATTCCTATGATTATGCAACATAATGTAGCAGAATCACATTTTTGAAAAGACAAGAGATGGCCACTGCACTGAATAATACCGCCAATTTCCCTCATGAGAATCCAACTCATCTATGCTAAATCCCTATATTCAAACATTTTATTGAGTAGAGACCTATTAGCAAAAAACATAATGAATTTTGAATTATATTGGAATACACCTAAGAAACCCTTCCTACCGTATCAGTGCCCTTTATTTCCTCTGCTGATGTGCAAGCACAAATGTAGCAAAGGACTGTTCTGACATTAATTTTGCATAAGTGGTAAACGATGGTTGATATATAACAAGAATCAAACATTTTTGAGATCCTGGGAGATGTTTGGAATCTCTGAGGTGTTTTTTGTCAGATTTAGCCACTGCAGCTTGACAAATGCAGATGTAAATCTAGTTTTTAAAGGTTAATGGTTTAGAGAATTCTGAGTCATAAAGAAGACGTCATCATGTGTTTTCTTTTTTCCTTCTGGAAAGCTAATAAACATCCTGCACACAAACTTGATTCTTGATTCTTAGTTTTATGACTTAGAAAAGAAGCTGAATTATTTTCAAGTGTTTTCTGTAATAAAAGAAACTACAAAAAAATAAATAAATCTTGTGATTAGTTTTACTAATAAATGTTGATTGGTCTTTTCACATTCTTTCTTTGTTGGCCGGATTGAGGGCAGTAATCCCTCATGGTTCTGTAGAAAGATGAGTCATACAAATGTCACAAAAAAAAAAAAAACAGAGTGACATCAACCAACTGCCTGACACCTCTGCATGGTGCAAGCAGTAGCCTTCAGGAGGTCAACTGGAGTCAGATGGTGGGAGCGAGACTCTGGGGCAAAAAATTGAGCTTTTCTGGACAGCTGCTGCAATAACCTGAATAGATGTGCTCCCCTTTGCAATTAAACCATCCCTGATTACGTCTCTCTGGCTATCGATTGGAAACTTTCACTTAATAACTACTAACATGCTCTCTTATGGTAACCTCGAGGTCTTGCCTTTGAGGGCTGATTGTGCAGAGATTTATGTCCACTTCTCTTAGCGACTCCTGTGGGACATTGTGTCATTTCTGTATTCCAAAGTGTGCAAAAGTCTGTTGATATTGTTTTAAACCACATTATTAAACACTGGCTCATCTCACAGAGGGGCAAGGTGTTTCATTTTTATTATTTTTTTTGCAATGAAAAAAATTTGCATTACAAAATCGTATGGATCTGCATAGTAATCATTTTCATTAATTAAAGAAATGAAATTAGAATACTGCAAAATACATTCACCAATTTCTCAGTTGTGTGTATTTATGTTTGATGGTTTATAGTCATTATATAGACAATGAAGATGTGTTTTATTATTGGAACTCATTGAAAATGTGTTTTTTTTTACAAGCATCTTCATAACATTTGATGATGATTATTATAAATTCTCTGAGATAGAATTTTAGAAGCTGATCTGACAGCTTGACAGTACAAACATCCTTAATTTAAAATCCAGGTACTACATACAAAAGACAGTCTCAGAGTTAGCAAGAAGACAGTGTAACGTCTTAACAAACCAATGCCTTATGTCAGCTTCACATCCTCTGTAATACAAGGTCATAATGAGCAAAATGACTGCAATCGCTTTCCAAGAAAAGAGCCAAGACTTGGCTAATAATCAGAAGCTATAACACAGGCTAGCCAGCTACTTAGGAGAAATAAAGGTTGTGGTGTCCATTTTAGTTACTTTAATTAAAAACTGCAAGCTGGGAAAAGTATTGCTTTCAGTTTTCTGGTTTATTTCATTACTTTGCTCATATAATTTATTATCAGAAACTGATTAATGCAGTTAATGCACCAGCTTTATCTTAATAGGCCTATTGGTCCTCATTTTCAGTCTTTTTTTTCATCAGTTTTGATAATGATTAAAAGTGACCCCTTTACAAAAATGTATTTTGTTTAAATGTTTTTGTTAAAAACATGTTGATATTCTCCAGGCCCCCTGCAACCCTGCATTAGAATAAACAGAGTTTCCTTTACATTTGTTTTGTTGCTTCCTCTGTTTTTCTGATCCTTCATTGGTAATGCCAGTTTATGATTTAGAGTTATCATCTGTATGGCAAAAACAAAACATTACTTATGATGTCCTCAATAGAATAGTGGTAAAAAAGACAAAAAAAAAAACATAAATATTATTTGTGGCTAAATGTTAGCTAGTTGAACAGGATCACTTTAAGATTTTAGCAGAAGATCTACAGATTTTGAAGGACTCATGATGCAGGAAAACAGGGTGGTGTGTTGCTACACTTATCATTTAGTATTTATCTGTAACATTGATTTACCAGTTCTAACCGTTTATATTTAGTATAATTAGTATGACTAAGATGTAAAGTAGTAAACACTCTTTGATGAGCTTCCCATGAAACTACAGAAACATGTTTTGGCATATGAGAGGAAAAAGTCTCATTACATGTAAATGTTTCCTGGGACAGTTCCAAGCTGCTGTTTGCTTCAAATATAACAATGGCTTGTATAAGAAATTCACTCTTCACAGCTCACGCCTCTGAATCATACACCTGTTTGGTTTCAGCGTGCCAGTCTTCCTCGCTCGCTCTCTGCTCAGCCATGTGAACACAGCGCAGGTTGTCCACAGTACTGCCCTCAGGCCCCGCAATGTGTTCATAGCCTGGCTGGCTGGCTGGGTAGATGCATGCATGGAGTGAAGGTGGGGGAATTAAATAAATAATAGCATGGCCTTTCTCTGGGTGAGTAAGCAAAGACAGAGGCAGAGTTTTGAGAAGGCAGGCACAGCGCCCTTTTATTTTCCGTAGCTTAGAGCCCATGATTTTTATGGTAAATACAAAGCTTACAATGCTATAGTATGTTTGCTGAGTGCAGAAAAAGCTAAAAGACAGCCAAGGAGAATCTCCCTCTCTGCTATGGATATATTTGACTGCATTTAAGTAATGTAAATCTGCAATAGTCATTCGTGTTGAACCTAGTCAAGTATTATTTAAAATGCACGAATAGTTGGTTTGTTTTCTGCTCTCTCTGTCTGGTGTCTGATCTTCGGCTAACTGCTGCATTCATCAAAGGCCTAGTCAGACACACAGAGACAATAGCTAATGAGTAGGAGCTCCCAGTTGGGCTGATCGGGGCTTTGGTGCTCCAGACAATGCAACAACATCTGTGCTGCTGAGTGCTGGTGTGTGCCGACAGAGGCATCCCCAGAGAGGAGGAAAGAAGGGGGGTGTAGATGGTGGGGTGGTGTCTTCACATGTCTTGGACATACAACCCTCCCTCCTACATCCAAACCCTCTCATCACCCATCTGTACAGGGTCTTGACACAAGGAGGGGATGGGTGCAGTGAAACCATGATGCATTTCTCATCAGGTACGCCACTTGCACAAAACTTGAAGCCCCAGCTAAAAAAGCATTTGAAATGCCAAGAGTTTTAGGTTACCTCTGGAAAAGGGAGAGATTATTTTTCCACTGTCAGAAGGGAGGCTGGGAGGAAACAGGTGTGGACCTCCCTGTGGATAGATCTCCTCAAGGGGAGGGTTAGCAATGACTGGGACTGGATGGATGCCTCCCCACAGGGAGAGAGGTGCACATAACTCAAAGAAGATGCCGGTCTCTCCCATATACAGAATTAGTTATGCTGAGCAGCGACAGGCCAAGCATAAACAATAAGACTCATATTCAGCTCGAGCATCACACTACAACATTTAGGGGAGTATCTTATTGTAAACATGCAGGTTTAGATAAAGAAGGTCTCAAAACAGGAAGGTTTGCACACTCGCTTCCACCCAGGCGGTGACCCATCAGGAGGACGAGGTGTGCCTGGTAATTAAAATGCAATCTCTGCTGCTGTGCCCCCTGGAGTGGCAGTGGCAGTGGCAGCGGATTCACCCAAGAGCCTGGGGGCAGGAGGTGCCACCTGCACTGCCACACCACCTGCGCCACCACTGCCTTCCTTCATTAAGCCTGGTATTTACACTAGCGCCTGCACCCCCCCACCACCACCTCCAACAGCCCCAGTCTTCATTGGCCCTGGTAGGCAGCGCTTTATTAGAATTAATGTGGCACTTCAGAGGAGAGTGTCAGTGTGGCGAGTACCGGGGTGCCAGGAGAAAGAGTCCCCAGCTCTCCTCTGTCACATTGAATAAAGGCAACACAGCCAGCCTAGAGCTGAGATGAGCGTGGACAGCAAATGACAGAACTGTTTTCCAGTGCTGAGGGAAAGTAAAGTATTCTTTATTCAATCTGTTTTCATGTTTACAGGATGAGCTATTATATTGTACACGGAGAAGATCAAAGCCTTGAAGAGAACATAACAGTTCAAGACAGAACGGCCTGTCAAGCGTTTAACGAAAAACCGGACATTTGACAGAGCTCATCCGAAAACACATGTGACAGTTGAAGAAAATTAAAATCAGGTTTGGTGGGGCTCTGCGTGAAGTGTGTTTTGAATGATGTAATTGTCAACTTGATTAGCTCAAGATTTAACACATCACATAGAAGACACCCAGCTTTCTCACTTTACATGTTGGTTTTTCACCCCTGCCACGCACTTTAAACAGCAGCCACCACTCAACTTCCTGTTGCTGATGACGTAAGTATCACATTATCAACTCCAACACTTTCACATGTGCAGCTATCATCAGCCAAATATAATCTGAAACATGGCCTGATATTCTCTTTAGTAATAGAACTGTATCTTCACCGTCTTGTCACAATAGTTTTGCACTTTCTCATGTTAAGAAAAAAAAAAGCAACTGGAAATTAGCCACATTTAGCATCTTGTATTAGCATGTTGTCCTGCAGCCATGAAAAGGTTTGCAAGAGTGTGTTCGAGGTATTGATACCAGTATACAGTATGTTTTGTAATTTCTGTTGGGCTAAATTGAAAAGGAGAGGTACGTGGCAACACTGATGCTGCATGCAGTCAGGCAGCAGGGGAGGGCATTAAAACCTAGTTTGCATCACTCAGCCCCTCCAATTAAACAGGAATAACCAGATACAAGTTCCTGTCTTCAAATATGTTTTATGAGCTCCCGTGCAGCAGGGGAATTCACCAGAATATACTGTACATCTCCCCGTAGTTTGGCTATCTCTGCTGCATGCCTCAGTTCATTAGCGTTAAAAATGGTTAGCGTTTTACAGCCACATGTATTTTTAAAGTCTTATTAGCTTCAGACGATGTTGTTTAAGGGGCATGTGAGGCTTCCAATTAATGCTGTTGAAAAGGAAAGTAAGTTTCTCCAATGTTTCTTTCCTCAAGTTAAATGCAACTTTTTTTATGAGCCACAGGCAAAACTGCAAGTGCCCTCCTTATCAGAGGCAGTCATCAAAGGACTTTTGCAGCTTATGCTCACACAGCTATATATTAATCCTGAAGACAAAATCTTAAGCTTGACTCAAGAAGAGAAATGAAAAGTTGACTCATGATGTGCTGATTTGATATGTGCCCCTACAGGCATACTCAATTACATCTAAAACTCAGTAAAATGATGTTGATTGCACATGGGGCCTAAAAAATGTGCTGTAGACGGAGTGAAAAAGTCAAATTTGCTGTTTAGATGACTTGTTTGCTCATGAAAAAAATAATCTGGTTATTTTTGTTCCCAGATATATCCAGTTTTACTTTGACCCAGAAAATCTCCTTTTCATTTTTGTGTTAAAGTTTTGTATGCAGCTCATCCTTATGGGTTCATCCTGAGCAGCAGCAGAGGCAACAACAAAGCCCTTTTGCATCTTCCAGCACAGGGAGGTGCATAGAAGGCAGGCCGAGCTGCACTCCCAATCCCCTTACAGTGCTGTCACTATTCATTCACGGCCTGCCCTTCCTCTTCACGCCACAACCTCAACAGGGGCATCGCTCATGATAGAAAACAATGAGCATGATTTGTGAACTCTCACCGTCTTTGTAATTTCATCAGTGTAATGGGATTATATTTCAAATCACCACTCCTTTGTTCATTACACATTTAAACTCCTCTGACAGACAAAAACTTAAATAAAATGTGCATGTCAACCCTGGTTGACTTTGCCTGCGCCCGCACTTGATTAGACAAACAGTGCACCGAGGCTGTGGAATGGGGGGAAATAATGTGCTCATTTATTCATTTTTCAGACAAGTCACAATAGATTTTTAACGACCAGCGTCTGACCTCCCTTAGGTACTTCTTGCTTAGGGGGGTTAATAAAGCCTAACGCCGTGGTGCTCAAACACCACGGCAAGAAGCACGCTGAGAAGATTCCTGTGATGAAATAAAGACAGGACCAAATCAAGAGTCTCCGAACGCCATGCTCTGGCTCCGGAGAGAGGAAGGGAAAGAGAGTGTGGGGGTGCGGTGGTGGGGTAAGGCTGCGGAAAGAGACTGGTATTCCACTTAGATTCCAATTCCACAGGTCTCTGAGGGACAATTAAACCAAGTGAGGAAGAAGTACTCTCTTTTCTCAATGCACTGGGGCGTGCATATTAGACGCCGCAGCCATGGCGATACACTCACACACAGTAGGGTCTGCCAAGATTTAAACTGGGAAGCTTGCAAGAACTGCTCTGAAAAACTTCATGTTGACATTTTAGAAAACAGACATCTGAATAGTCCTGAAATCTAAAGTCCAATTGTTTGCTGTTAAAGGATCTTCTCTGGGTCCCTGCAACAATAAAAGAAAAACGCATTTATGGACGAAGAAACTGTTATTTCTATATTCACACTGATTAAGATGATGTGCATTTAGATGTGGTGCATGTGGTGAAAATGTCAAAAGTTTGGGCTCTGGAGCACAACAATAGAGAGAGAGCCTGTGCAGATGTGCTGCCACTAGACATCCATCTTGTTTTCCTGCTTACCTCAGTGCTCTATTTGTCTGAATCTATGTCATTTTAGCTCACTCAGGTCAACGACAATTCAACCTCCTCTTTTGTCTGAGGCACTTCAGAATCATAATGTGATGCATGTGGGATAGGAACCTGCTAAACACAGTCCCTGTCACTGCTCAGACATTGCTGGATATAAATGATACACAGCCTGCGCTTGCTTTCCCCCATTCTGAGGCCATGCTGCATCCTGTTTCCACCTGTCCATGATCACAGCCTCCTGCAAATCTTCTTCTCAGGCAGTGTCCATGATGTGTCATGACATCAGGCTACAGTTACACCTCCAAAAATGACAAAAAAAAAAAAGAACTCTTAGTGGTAACTCTTAGATCTGCAAGAAGAAATAACAAAAAGATTTGTTCAGACCAGTGAATAATTCATACTTTCTCTGGGCTCAGCCTCATTTCTCTTCCTTTAGTTGGTGCAGCTCTCTGCTGGGCGCCTCATGGGAATGCAGAAAATTACATCCTACCTGATAATTAGCAAAGTTCAGAGCAAACTAAAATCTGCCCCACTCTCTTAGCTCCCCACCACTGGCAGCTTTCTCTTAGCAACTAATTAAGTCCGCCTCTGAGGTTTTCAGACAGAAATGGTGCTGGATGCTGCAACAGCAGAATTAGAAAACAAAAGGAGGATAGATGGAAATGAAGAGCGAGAGTTCATTCTTTATTATGTTTTTCCGTTTCATCTTTTCATACTGACGAATAAAATATGACAATTGTATTCCTGGAGGGAGTATTATTATTTCACACATGGATGCCTTCTTCAAATAGAAATAACAGCATTGGCCACCATTATGCATGGTAGCAAAGAGCGAAACACCCTCTGTCCATAATGTTCTTTAATTATTATAATGTCATCATCCATATCCGGGACTGTTGCACCAAAAGAGAACAGCAGGGCACACCGGGCATTAAATGCAAATCACTAATCTCCCCACAGCTGAATGAAATCACACTACACAGACAGCATTATTAGTGATGCTATCAGCACTGCTGCAAATCATATTTGAGTCTTTTCATATGAGACATATGTGGTCATAGAATAAAGTTTGACGCATGCTTTTGCGATATACAGTATCAGTTCCTTATAAGACTTTCATTTTTCTTTTCTTTCTTTTTTCGAGCTGTCCCAGTCATGTCAAGTCTTGAAAGAGGTTATAGCAGCGGGCGTAGAGAACAAATAAGAAACGAGAATTAGTGAGGAAGACTGTGACTCAGGAGCAGCAAACTAAAAGCTAACTGTAATCTGTCAGAAACCTTCAGCTAAACACAGTACAAGTTGCTCATTAGAGACGCTTGAGCCACTAGGCCTCTGATGACTCACAGTGTAAATGGAGTCAGCTTTTAAAAGGCAAACCAACAGCCTCCTTGATAAGGCTTCTGGGCTGCACTGAGACTGTTTGTGATGTGCAATCCATGAGAGACAGAGGAAACAGGCAGGCAGGCAGTCATTATTTTCTCCACAATTACCTGAAGTCCTTGATAACGAGCAAAAAAAAAAAAAAAAAAAAAGCCATATAATTAGAAAAACACCAGCAACACCATTATTGTCAGGAGAACACAGCAGTATAATGAAGCAATTATAAATGAGCAGCTTTGTGCTTGTCATTAATTTCTCCTTTTAAGGATGTGGAGATGAAGCGCGCCTAAACATTAGCTGCAAAGTGAGCCGAGGTGATGTTTAGGTGGGTTAGACTACAAGAAAAGGGGGTTTTGTATGTGTGTGAGGGTTGAAGCGTACACTGAACCAACCAACAGGGAGTCCACCAAGTTTCAACATGGAAAAAAGGCTGTCTAAAGGACACTTTCAGGTCTTTAAAAAGAACCTTTCATGCAGACACAATTAAAGCTTTTAGCTGCAAACGTGTGTTTATGTACAGATGAAAACATGCAGGTTTCACTCTGGCTACAGACAGCTGAATATCAGCATGCTACATTGATGTTGTTTATTTTGCATCAAGTGGAAGAAGCTCAGTTGCTAAATGAAAGGTAATGAGGAAAAGTACACGCTGGGCCAGGAACTTGCCCTTTTCACACATCATCACAAAGATTGATCTTTCCCTTCCCTTTCTCTTACTCGATTCTGATCTCACTTGAGAGATACTGCATTTGAAATTCATACATATTTTCCTTTGAAATGTATACTCAGCTCCTGAAGCAGCAGTGCAATTAGGCAACGTGTTGCATTTCATTAAAAAAATTTCTCCCCAACCACTGAGTGGATTAAAAATGTGTCTTTTTTATTAATGAGCCTTTCCCCACTTTGATTCCTTCACATGTTGAGATGAGTGGAGACAAGCTGTAACCCCAGTTTTCCTCCTGGTTTGTCAGGGCTGCGTTCAGATCAGCTCTTTGCTGCCTTTAAGGCATCAAAAAGTAAAAAGGTGAACAAATGACACAAGCAGTGAGTGAGGGAAGTCCTTTCATTTGGTACTCACTAAGAATAAAACTCCAAAGCATTATCTTTCTCAGTTAGAAATGCCATCTTATTAACACATACTACAGCACACTTCATCATGTTGTCTTGAGAAGGCAATTGTATGGAAGGGGCAATTAGGACAAAGAAGCTGTGAGGTTGCCATTATTTTAGAATTTAATGACCACGCAATACGGCGCTAGATGTAGAAATGAGGGCTACAATACTACAATTATGCATAATCTGGCAGATCTTACTGCACCCCCCACACTCCTCTTCCTTGTGCCTTGAATAAATTTACATGGAAATGCATCTCTGCCTAATTTATTCAGAAAAATTAGAATATACATTACGAATATTTCCATGGACGACATCAGCAACATGCAGTTAGGAATTTAATGACTTATTTCTTTGTATTCATGCTTATGGATTAGGTCAGGGAGAGCCCCCTCCCAGGCAAGGTTTTTGAGGAAACAGATAAATAATTAAACACAGACATATATGTATGTTGATATTTATATCCTCCCTTTATCTTTTCCCAGCTGCTGTGCCATTCATTTAGGAAAAGAAAAGCTTTCCGGACCATAACTCCAGACACTGAGGAAGAAATGCATGCTCTGTGTATGTGTGTATGCCAGTATATGTGCTCATATTCTGAAAAACCAGGTGTGTGCCACTTGTTGTAGCAAGATGCATGACACTGGACACAACCCAAAAGCAGGGATTATTGACATAGATGCTCCACCATTAATAAGCCGCTGTATCCTTTGTGTTTGAGGTCGCCATTGCTGCAGTTAACTATAACTTGTCAAGGCTGCTCCAGCCGCACAATGCGTACCTCATGCATCTCCTGTCAGCAGGCATAATTCCTGGATGCCGGCACGCTGCTGATTTCTGCATAAGTGATGCGAGCCTTCTAGTAGAGTTAGGAGCACGAGTCTTTTGCCATTGAGAGATGTTCATCACTCTTGATCTAGCTCTGTCAAGACCTGGTGTTTTAGTGCCTCTCACGATTAGGCAGAATTGACAGGCCAAGAAGGCAGTGAATAGCAAAAATGTGAGGAACTAAGGGGGTGTGGTGTAGGCTGTAGGGTGAAGTGGAGTGTGGCCGCCATTTAATCTGCAATTTATCAGTTTAGGCTGCACCATGTAACATCAGGGAGATTACATTCCAGGGAGAAGGAGCTCTATCTTTCCATCCCTTCCTCCTCCCCTATCTCCTCTCGCATGCCTCCTAATGTCTGACGGCAGAATGCGGAGGACAAAGAGGGAGGACTGTCTTTATTGTCACCGTTATTATTTCTGAAACCCTTAATTAATATATAGCATTGTGGACTCCTCTGTTAGTAAGCAATGAGGTGCCAGTGACAGAGAGACTGCATGAAAGAGGTTTGCTGCAGTGAGACAGGCTGCATCTTTTATGGAAGCCATTTGTCATAAAGTAAAAGTTGGGTCGTATTTAACGTGCACAGGAACACAAACTGTATGTGTATTCAGATGCACACATTCTGCCAGTGAAGCACATGACCTCTGACAGCTGATCACGTTGGGCCAATAAATACTTAATTGCCATTTTTCCATTGGAGTGCTTTATTGATGTCGTTTCAGAAGTGATTAATATGAACTGTTAACTAGCTGTTGCATTTAGCACTAAATAAAACTGAGCTGGCATGTTAAATCTTTATTGATTTCTTTGACTTTCTAGCAGTACTATACTTTGACTAAATTAATGACAGCATATTTTTGAAATTAGACATTTTTTTTAACCTATGCGAAGGATAGCCCCTTGAGATGCAACATCTCGTTTTCAAGGGGGTCCAATTTTGAAATTACAAAATTGTGACGAGATTCAAATTTTGCCTTGCATGTAATGATATGTACCACAAACACACAATTGTTTATATCTAAATATCAAAGCCAAATGAATCTGTGGAAATCTGAACATTCGGATGCAGTGTCTAAAGGCCTATTAACAGGATCTCTACTTCTTTTAAAATACACTGGTTGAAGTCACCAGCAGCAGCATACGCAGCATACATTTTTTATCTCTCGGTCTAGAAAGACAGAAACAGAAATATGGAGACATGGCTTACAGGAAGGAAACCCATAGCAGCCTGATATTAAAATGGTTCAGGAGTCAAGTAGAACAAGTCAAGCAGCTTGAGGGCAAACAAAAGAGAGAGAAGGAGGAGGAAAAGAGCAGGTCATTCTTAAAAGCTAATGGACTGTCAATGGTCATATTGTAATTTATCAAATATTGTAAAACATGTTTGCTTCATGGCTGGACTGTGCTATTAGTCTTTGACTGTTCATTATTTAAATGAAATCAATGACCTACAATGATAAAAACATCTTAACAGAACTGGGATATTTCACATTTTTCAATGTTTTCATACATAAATGTTGTTAATTTAGCAGTAATTTCCTTATGTTGGAATATCATTGCTTCTGAATTAAGATTTTATTGGATCTTACATTTTTGTATGTTTCTGCACAGGTTGGAAACCTTTTCTAAGCTCCACTGCTGCACATCACAAAGATATCTACCAGATAGATGTCATATATGCGTATTTGGCCGTGCAGGGTGCATACAAAGAATATATATACATACTGAAATAAGAGTCCAATTTGCATGCTACAATATATAGCTTCCATTTCTTTTCTTTTTTTTTTTTTAAATCCTGTTTGTATATTTTTATTCTAGCAGTATGAAAAAGGATACAAGCAAGTTGGTACACTGTATTGGTTCATGATCACTCTTTGTTAAGCATGCATGTATCCCAAGGGTAATTTTCTAGACATACCCAGGAGGAAGTATGACCGGCTACACTTATCTGCACAGCCTCTCTCCAGCGACAGAGAGCTTGATCCATCCTGAAAGGGGGATTGAACTCTCACAAGATGAAGACATGACATCTTCAGCTTACTTGATGTCAATGATAGGACAGCTCACTTGTAGATCGGGCATATTGCCAGCCAGCTCTCCCTGGGTCCTGAATGCTGTCTCTGAACAGAGGCCAACGCCACAGATGACATCCGGGGAAGCCCATCACCTGTTGCTTAAGGACAGAATAATCAAAGTGGGTCATTGCAGGATGCCGGACTCACAGTGTGTACATAACTATCCATGTGCCTGCATGGATGTGAGTGTGCGTGTGGGTTTTCCAGAACTTGTCAGGGCAACAGCCAGAGCTGAGCCCTGAAATCCACCCCAGTGACAGAGATCATCAGCATCAGCAGCACATCTTCAGCCTAAATCATGTTCTCAGTGAGGGTCGTGCCAGGCAGAGACACCAATACTCTGTCCGGTTTTACATGAAGAAAAAAAAACTAGCCAAACATTTTTTTTTTTTTTAAATGTTCACATCAGCAATAATATAAGCAGTGTGGGCATTTCTCCAGGCAATGACAGCAAAGGAGACTTAACATAAACAAATAACAGCTTTATGAATTTGAATGCAACCAGATAAAAAAGCATGCATTATCGCCCTCAAGAGATTTTTCATTCATAACAACACTTGACACTTCCCTAACAATATTGCTTAATTGCAACCTCACTGAAACATGCATGCTCAATCAGAGTAGGAGTTTACTGTTAAATTTATGGAAATGCACGTAAGAGCCCCGTGTTAGTTGTAGGGTACACCTGCACTTGTCAAGGTACTCAAGTACACTGGGTAATTGGCTGTTGATTGCTGCCATTAACATGTGATGGCTAAGTGCATCTAATTCCTGTTCCATTTGCATGGTTCAATTTGATGTCACCACCCACTCCTTCTCTCAAAAGTGTTCAGCAGAGCCGGCGAAAATTGTTCTTTTTCTAATGATATAAGAAATATATGAGGAAGAAATGCTAGACTCAGAAGCACCAGTGCAATTGATGATTAAATCTAATGTCTACCATTTCAGATTTAAAAGAAAAAAATGCAACACATATGCTTTGGAATGATGCACAGGTATCATCTTTGCATGTCTTTGCATTTGCCTTATTATCATGGTTTAAAACTGCATCAACCTTCGAATGAAAAAGAGCTATTATGTTATTTGTCACAAGGCACAAATCTCAGTTGCAGTCCTTTGTCCCTATAGTTTTAGCTGAAATGATCTCAGAGTGGTGTTCACTTTTACTATTTGCATCTCTTTCAGCAGCAGCACCTCTGGGCACTTGGTATCCCTTTGAGTTTTAATCTTCTGGTCTGCCTGCCTGCATCCTTGCGGCTGTTTCATTTAAGTTTTAATATGTGTATTTGACATTTTGTTCATTTAGGCACAGCCTCCTCCCTCCACCTCCTCCTCTGTGCCCCTCAACATTTAATTTAATTGACGTGCTGTTACCTTGTGTTGTTTTGGTTCTTATCGGTGTTTTCCCGCCACTGCCAGCAGGTTAATCCTGCAAGATATGCGCAGTATGGAACTATGGTCCATGCATTTTATATGCACGTGAGGGAGCAAATTTAAGGCGCGCGCTTTTTGCTTTTGTATTGAAGCAGGATACTTGACTTCTACGCCACGCGGGACTCCGCACAACGATAAGCATTCTTATTATGAAGAACAAAATTGTTGGCTAATTTTTCTTGATCAATTAGTTTTTCTTATGCCTGTCTGCAATAATAATAATAATAATAATATGATGATGATAATGAAAAATTATTAAATACAAAATCTAGAATTATTTTTTAAATAATTATTATAATTATTATAAAAAATATATAATAATATTATGAAAAATAATTGTGCTAAATTTCAAAAGTCCCGCACTAAACAAAAAAGACCCAGTTACAGACAGCAGGTCCAACTGGTTTTAAATGTCAAGTCGTCGTGCCCCGTGGAGTTCTTTGTCTGAGCAGCTCTCAGATCAGATCTGCAGACCGTCGTCAGGAATGGCGCGTCTGCCACCTGCTGGGTGCTGACGGTAAAACAAAAGCTTCTACTTTGGCTTGCACATACAGTGTATAAGATAAAGGATCTGATTGTTTATGGTGATGCAACTGCTCACTAACAATGTTATATTGTAAATATGCATGAAGCTGGATACCTGATTTAAGAGCAACAACCTTGTGGAATAAAGCTAAAAATCTATCACAAAGCAGGACACGGTCAGGAATGTCGTTTTCTTTGTGTAGAACACAACGATTTACACCACAGAATTTAACAGGCTACATATCCTTTTTTAAACAACCTATGAATGACAATTATGTGGTTTCAAGGGAAAAAGTTGCATATGTATTCAAAACCTAATCAGCAAGACTGCAGTTTCAGACCACTTTGTCATGGGGTTTAGTTTGTTTCCATCACAGGGAGTGAGTCTTAAAGGACTTTATGAGATATGATGAGATCATAGTATGATGGTAATGGGGGAGGTCACTGTTCTGCAGCCAGAAAACACACCACCAACAAGTGAAGTCATGCATGATCCCCGCTGGACTGATCATCTGTTATCCCACAGCCATCTGGGTGAGACCTCAGGCCTGTTTATGTCTTCAAGCAACAGTGACATCAATATAAAACAAAGATGAGTCAAAAAAAAAACGTCATCACATGATCCATCTGCTATCACCTGTAGAAACAGACTCTACTGTCAATACCTTGTTTAAATTGGAAATAACACTACACCTTGTGTGGGGTATGTGATTCATGCAGTCTGGTGTTGCTTGTAGTTTAACACTGAGGGAGGTATTACCCAATAAAAATACCGCTTGTGGAGCAGTTTCAAAACTTAAAACAAAACCAAGCATCCATGTGTCTTATATCAGCCAAGTGCCACGCTGTCAAAAGATCCAATCTCTAAATCTGGCCGATCTAGCCATTGGCTTATGCAACTAATTAACTTCACACACCAAAATTTAAATTTAAATTAACAATTGAGAGATATCATCAGGGGACACAAAGCACCCCACGAAGAAGTTTATGATGAGAGAAAAAAAAAGTATTAGAGAAGGCAATCGGTGAAGTAAGGAGGGCTTTTAAATGAAGGGATATCTCCAATTACAATCCACTGAAACACTTGTCAGCAGTAATGAAATGTTTGCCGAGAGCTTGCTATTTGTGGCTGCTAGATTGGATGATGCTGCTCCACTGCCCCCACTAACAATTATATTCCATGCATATTATCTTTTTTTTCTTTTTGAATTTACCTTCTTGCCATTATAAAAACTGTTGGACCTACAACTGTTCAAGAAGTCACATAGTAATAAAATAATACTGTGGAGTGGGTGAGATTTAATTCCTGTTGAGACAATGCATCTGAAGAGTGAAAGGAAAAAAAGGGGGAAAATGTCAGCTTCTTTTATTGTTTTGAAAGAAATACATATAATGCATTAATCACAGTAAAGACAAACTGCCCCCCCCCCCCCATATCAGAGTTGTGCAAGCTTACAGTTAAATTTAAAACTGAATGCAAGATGTAAAACCCTTTTCTTTTTTTTGTCTGCTCAGCTTTTCAACTCAATTGTACAGGGAGCAGAGTAGTTGAGCTCTGAAGAACAGACCAGCTCTTTAACCTGTTTGCATACAATGAAGGCTAAATCTATAGTTGCCAACGCGATCATGTGTATTTCTGTGCAGCAACTTGGAGGATTCATCAGTACATCAGGAAATTATTCGTAACCACCATGATTGACTGTCTTGAGGATGAACTGACGTACGAGCCAGGCCAAATAATTTGATCAAATTTGTAAGGTATGTATTCCCAATTAAAGTGACATCACATTAACCTAGTTAGTATAGATGCAACCTGCAACTTGATTTCCAGTGCATGGTTTTCTCATCAAATTGATTACACCAACTGCAAGGAAGTGCACCACACGTACACAAACTTGTGTGCTTTTGTAGACAGCTTAAAACGTATTTGCAATGTTGCAATTTAATATGACTTTTCATCAGCTTCAAAGAGTTAACAGTGAGGTGCTTAACTTTGCCAGTCAAATATTATAATCACAGGTTACAATTGAATGATGAAGGCTAAAAGGGCAGGCCACAATGCACTGCTCCCCGGAACAAATACCAGGAAGATGCATCTGTTTTGTGCAAAATAAATTGAGTTCTGATATGCAAGTATCATAGACACAGAGAAGCTTTGCATCCTCTTGCAGGTTCAGTTACTGGCCTGTGGCACATACTAATCCTATTCTACAGTCTATCATGATTAAGAATGTACAGACCATTCAGTGACTTCATGCAAGAGGAGGCAGAGGGTCAACCAATCACACAAGCATCACTCACACACTCACCAGACAAAAAAGAAATCACACTCACATACTACACCAGCCACTTTAGCATAAACTGCAAGTCAGTAACAAGTCAATAGTGTTGATTATTTGCTCTTCTACCCTACTGTGTATTGTGCTGTCAGGTCATTAATTGCTAAAAGGATAATCGAAAACAAAAGAAGCCAAAACAAACTATAATACATGTGGCACATCTGTGCACAAAAATGAAGCACAAAATTTTAAGAAAGAAAAATTGTTTAGTCATTTCTTTATAATCAAAGACATGCTTGCACTATAAATGGAAAGATACAATGACACTGGGATATCACAGCACGCCAAATTGGGAGAAAAAAGAAATGTAAGTGCACATAAATATGAGTCCCTTTCTTCAATTTGTAAGGAGGTAGAGAGCCTAAATAGTTTGCTAGTCTGCCTATGTTGATGCATTCGGCATCTGAGGTGCAATATCAATAGAACTTGTCGCTTTCTGCGAACAAAAGCTTATGTTAACAAGGGGGGATGAGACCACAACAAACATCACAGCAGGTCAATATCCAACTTTTCTTCCGATTCTGTTGCTGTTTTGCGATTCTGAAACTGTACAAAAATGATCCAGTAATCAGCTGATGGTCAATGCAGGGGTTACTGTGTACAGGCCGCCATCAGGCTCACTGGCTTCAGCTCTGAGGTAGGATTTAGAATACCAAAGGGAATTTTTGTTCCAACTCAGGTGCATTAAAGGGACAGAGCCATGACAAACAGATGCCCAAGTTCCAGCAATGAGAGCTGGACAAAAAAGAAGAGGGAGAAGTGGTTGGCCCATTTGTGTGTGTGTGTGCGCGTGTGTGTGCGCGTGTCCATGTGGGGAGGGAAGGGAATAATGCCTATTTTGGATTTAAAAAAAATAGAGGGAGGGAAAAAAAAGGAAAAAAATTACACATACAGAGCGCCCCACATCAAAGGCACTATTTTCAATTTATCCCTAAATGCCACCATTACTCTGTGCATGACCCTGTACATCGCTCAGCATCTCCACAAAAGGACTACTCAATACTAAGGTGCCTTCCTAACTCAAGCATTTCTTCACTTGCCACAGACATCTTAAATGGGCTTGTTCTTTTTTTTTTCTTTCCTTTTTTTGTATTAGATGAAGCATTAGATACAATGGGAAATAAATACATTAACTTTATATAAATATGTGGGCCCTCATGTCCTAATTGATGCATGTTTGAGAATAAAATAATCAAACCAGGAACTAAGCTGCACAACTGTATGACACACCAACCTAATGAGAGCATTGTTAATTATGAGTTAGTCTTAAAGTTTATTTCATTTAATCCCATCAGCTATGACTGTAAATCCCTGCATCAAAATGCATTTAATGAACATGTCACTATAATTTCATGGGAGGCCCCTTCCCACTCACCTGGGTGAAAAACAAGAAAAGAAGAAGAAGAAAAAAATCAGTGATCAAATCAAGGAAGTCTGGTCCCTTTATATAGGATTATCTTTTACATTGATTTAATGTCATATTGGTAATTATGTATATATAAAATTCCTAAACCAGCCCCCAATTAACCCAGCCCAAGAGACAAAAGGATTAAAGGAAATTGAAATCAGATTCAAAGTTAATATGTTGCCATTTTTTCCCCAAAGCCGCTTTTTTTCCACTACGGCTAAAACCTGGATTTGTCCACATACATACAGTAATATATACTTCGTAATCTTTCAACATCTCTGGCTATGTACAAGCTATACAAATAAAGAGCAGGCTGATGGCCAGGTTCTCTAAGCTGTGCAGAGGGAGCAGTTGGTTGGGAAGTCTCCCAGTCTCCCGGCTCCTTCCCCCGCAGTCTGCCCATACAGGTGGCTGTTCTGCTTCACTTGCGATCGTCGATGGTCTTAATGAATTCCACTGCCGCGGTGAACTGCATCCACCAATAGCACTCCTCCCCACTCAGCCGGCTGGCGTAGAAATTATTGATGTACTGAACGGTGGACAGCAGGCAGGGCGGGTTTGCCTGGAGGGGAGGAGATGTGGGGATGGGCCCACATTAGCCGCTCAAAGAACCTCATGCAATACCATACAGATTATAATCAGAAATATGTAAAATATATGCACACAGGTTACCAGATAGTCTTTATGGTGCACTGCAATTACAGTCATTTTATCAGAGGATTTTTTAGGTGATTATTCTTAATCCTCATTGACAAGAAGTCAACAAGTGATAAGTACAAATCCTTGGAAATGAAAAAGTTTACAAAATGACACCTAACTATGGAGCCAATGTCAGGAAGAGCTGTAGAAGAATGAAGACTTACCCTTATGAGAACAAAAACAAGCACAGGGACAAAGTCATCTGCTCCTGGCACAGAGTCTTCATTTGCTAGACTGAGAAGGTTCATGATGGTGGAGCACATACGCAGTATGCACTGGACTTTGTCTCGCGGCGTCTTATATGCGTTGATGGTTCTGATCTCAGCCTGAGCAGAGGGCCAGGGGGCTTCTTTCAGGTAAACCTAAAATCAGGAAAGATGAATAACTTATCAACTTATGAAAGTTTTGAATAACTAAGTCACAAGAATTCAGCATGGAGAGACGGAAAAACATGATGATACCTCTGGGATTTGAAGTGCTTTATGATTTGCCGTCACAACCTTCGAGAGCCGCTGGATATGTTCATGGAAGAGCCTGTGTGTGACAACACAATTCAGCTTAGGACCATACAGAGTTCAGGTATGGTTCAATCCCAGAATGCAGTTTTTCACACTCAAGTTACATTTTTGATCAATTCAGTATATGGTCCCACTCAAAGACTAAAGAGTGATCAAGTCATTTCAGCTCTTATTTTTCTACAGGTATCTCAAGGTATTCTCCAAAACCGGCTCCATAGAAATGTTACTCTCTTTAATATTTTGCCCCCCGGGTTTATCCTGTGACACGGTTGTGTGACACCACAAGATAAATTAGTGTAGATTAATGTTGGTGTTGATCTGAAGTTAAGAAGCATGGGGATATATTGAAGAGAGAATTTAAGAATATCTACATGTCACCTTCACTTAGCTTTCTTATTACTTAGACACCTTTTATCTTTATTTTAACATTGTAGCTGCTACAAGAAATGCTGACAAAAGGAATTCCGTTGTGTTATTGTACAATGACAATAAAGCTCCTTATCTTCTCTTGTAGTCATTTACACAAAGCACTTTTGTACATAAAGTGCATAAAACAGCTAATGCTAAAAAACACTTGGAGGTAAACATTGCATCTAAAATCAAAATTCAGAGCTTAAATCCTCCTAAAAAAATGTAAATATGTATGCAAATATGTTACTCAGAAAGTAAAATGACTAATATTTGAGGGAAATTACCTTAATTACAGATTACTGACATGATTTTCGATTTTTAAAAATAGATTTTGGGATTATCCTTTTAATCAATACGCCCATAAATTCATGTTGTTGTTCACTTAAATTTCTGACTACAAGGAGTTTTGTTGCAATTCAAAGTAATGTCATTGTACTGAAATATACATAAAAATATTTGAGAGAATTCATATATCAATATATGTAAGAACTTCCACATAGTTTCCAGTTCCAAATCCTCCTTACAATGATAAATTCAGTCCTCCCCAGTGAAGCAGTTTGTTATGCCCTGTGGGTGATACAGCTACTCACTGGTCTCTGAGAATATCCCCATCCTGATTGGGGTAAAAGGCCAGTTTGAAGATGCGGTTCATAACGCTGCGCTCAATAGCCATCTGGGCATCCTGCAGCTGGTCCTCGCTTGCATACTGCCAAATGGCATCACGGGCCATGGCACCATACAAGTAGCGCAGAAAATCCTCCACTGCTGCCGTCTTGTCATCAGCTGCTGTGCACCCCTGGAACGCTGGAGGGGAGCACAGAAATGGCAGATTTAACCCTTGCATAAGATACACTGACTCCTTGACTCAGAGATATTATGATTTATTTCCGTTGTGAAGCTGTGCTTAATGACATGATTAGAATTGCAGCATGCCACTTGGAAGGACATCAACTATGAGAGAAGCTAATGAATCTATCAATATTAAATATTTACACCAAAACAAACACATTTATGATTTGATATTGTAAATCATGTAGAGCATGCTAAAAGTTGCAGAACGTAGACTGATAAAAGGGTCATAAATGTCTGTATCTGAAGGCTGGAAAGTCTGTTAGCATTTAGATACCTGGAAGATAAAAAAAAAAAATGTTTAAATACCTTTAATGAAACCAAGCATCTTGGCCTCCATATGTTCAAGTAGTAGCCGGACACAGACAGTGGTAAAGTAACGGTTGGCCACCTCCTTGTCTCTCAGCACCCTCTGGAGGAGCCTCTCCAAATGGGCCTGAGAGGTCTGAAGGCCCTGACGACACCTGGTTAGATAAGCTATGTATGGAGTCCGCTTTCTAAAGGAAAACACAAAAAGATGTTTTCATTATTTCCACCGTACCAGAGGTGGCTAATCACCCCCAACTGCCTGAAATAATATGTATCAAGCAAAGAAAAGATTAAACTAAAACCTGAATTACCTAAATTAAACCTGAGTGGTCACCTCGGGTCAGGTCGTTGCACCTTTCCAGATGTCTAGATTTACCTGTAATCCTCCGCAATAACGGCCAGCAGCTTCCTGCAAGTGCGTGGATCAAAGCGACCGACGCAGCGGGTGGTCTCCTGGATCTGGGCCATCTGGTTTTTATCCTGAAGGTTGATGGCCTCTGCTAACTGGACCTTCAGGAAGCAGACGATCTCATTGTCTGAGAGAAAGAGGATGACAGAGACAGCATTGAATAACACTTTTCCCTGCCATTGAGAGAAAGGCTGGTGCTCTGATCTAATAAAGCTGCTACCTCTAGATGACAATGTGGCTGTGTAGCAACAAATGAGGAAACTTTAAGTATTAATGAAAACCATAAGATGTCACTTCACTGCCTGATGTTGTCCTTCTTCAGGTTATGACGATGGCTCTAGGTAGAATGTGAGGAAAGTGCAACATCCTTTTTTATGATACGTTAATAAGCTACCATTAATTTGTGTGGCAACACATGTATGATGGTTTAATAACATCTTTGCAGAAAAGTGGAGTTTTCTCTCAACCTTGCCCCAAACTTTCTAAGGTGAATGTTGTGCAGAATTGCTTTCTTGCTTTAGGACACTTTCAGCAGGTTGGATGTTCGCCAACAACGGGGCCATGCATCTTGTTCCCTGTGGAGATGTGATACAACGTACCTAGAACACTGAAGAAGTTGTAACTCTTCCTCAGTGAATAAGCTGTGAATTTAAATCAATTCTTTATCATAATTAATCTTTAAATGCATGTTGTAAGGTACTTTGTTCATTTTTCTGTTACTGACAATAAAATTTAAAAGAAAATGTAAAAAAAAAAATCTTTAAATGCATGGATACTTAAAAAAAGTTAAAGTAAAATAAATAAAAGAAAACCGAGTTCAGTTGGGAAAAATAAGGAGATGCTTGAGGACTCCTACCTTCAGGATCCATGTGATCAGGCAGTCCGTTACGTGTGGTTGCCGGTGCCATAATGGGAAGAGCCACTGAGTCTGCAGAGCACAAAGCCAATCTCAACTTCTTCTTAGCATCACTGGAAAAAGAAGAAAAATAACGATCATATTAACAGCAAAGACAAGACAGCCTTTGTTAAGAAAACTATAAAATGGTTTAAGTGACTGTTTAAAGATCCTATGCAGTTATTTTATAGTGTGTGACCTGAAAGAGAACTTGGAATCATGTTGCTGTGCTGTCTGGCTGGCTGAGTCTGGAAGGTCATCAGTGGAAATATTTTGCAGGTTATCTTCTCGAGGAGAATCATGCACGTTGTCCTCAACACAAAGATCTGTCAAAATACAAAAACACAACATGAAAACAATTTATTGGCCTACAGCATTCATATGGATATAGGACAGTTTTTTGGTTTTTATTTTTCTCCCCCGACCTCCTGCTCCGTCGTAGGATGCTCCTGCTGTGGCTCCATCACTTGGGCTGGTCCTCTTGATGTTCCTATACTTGTCCAGGATGTCCTCAGCTGCCTGGGTTTGGGTGCTATGTCTGAGCATAGGGTCATCTGAAACAAAAACACACCCCAAAAAAGATGCTGCTTCAAAACAAATCTGTGATAGTGAATGTGTTTCTAACAAAAGTTACAAAAAAACCTGACCTTGTGGGATTCGCTCCTGGGCAATTTCATCTTTCTCTTGTTTGTCCCTTTTCCTAAAAGCTGCGATCGGAGCTGTGGAGGAGAAACTAGTGTTAACCGATGACAAGATGAATAGACAAAACTTACAAAATAACCTGATGACTAGACTGTGAGTCACCTGCTGACAGCCGCTTTGGTCAATCTTTGGTGTTACTTATGAGATGTACAATAATGAAAAGCCTCACAGTGTAATGTATCAATACAGTATCAAAAAAGTAAGCAAAGTAACAAAAGAAGCAAAAGAACATTAAAATGGTGAACTAAACCTTTGGTTTGCAGCAGAATGTCATAACTGTCCATAAACTCATAAAACATTCAGTGCAAAGAGATGTAAACAATTCTACTGATGCTTGTCTGATTAACACAATGGTGCCAACAGGACAAACGAATTACAGAGGCTACACTTTGGCAACACATGGGAAACATCAGGTGAAGCATCTCTACACTGATCTTCTCTATTACGCATACAATGAGATGACAGTGTAGCAAAACAAATGACAACAGTAAAACAATAACAGAGGAGGGGTGTTATACGGGTGCATGGATGGGGAGTGTGATCGTGGGAACTCAGGCTGCACCATGTCACATCACAGATCTACAGCTCTAAGGCAGCATCTACAAAGCAGCGTGGTGGGCAGCGGCTGGCTCCAGCAGTAAAGCTAGCTCAGTGACGACAGCACGGAAGCGTTACCTGGGACATCACTCTCAGCCGTCCAATACAGCACTGTGAGGAACACAACAGACAGAGTTGGCCTTTCGAGCACACGCTGATGCTCTGCTGGACAACCGGCTGTGCCTCCCCATGCAGAGCAACAGGAAAAAACACAATGGACTCTACAGTGGTTTCAGGAGAGGCTGGAGGTTTAGGCTTCACAGCTCTCAGCTCATCATGTGCATCGAGTTCACTATTTCATTTTATGAATGTCAATGTTTTGTTTACAAAAGAAGTATCATTAGCCCAAAGAGTAATAAGCAGTCTTTCCATGTGGGCACAGCTCATTATTTCACAGACAGATGTATGAGAAATGGTTATAGAGTAGAACTGCAACAAGAGATGTGTCATCTATCAGTGCTGATGACAGAGAGGTCTATCTAATGACCATTAGCTGCAGGCTGACAGCACTGCTGGGAGGGCTACAGCCATACAATCTACACGCTAAAGCTCCTCTCATGACTGATTAGCTTTGAAAAGTCCAAATAAATCTGCAGCTTGTGAGACCTGAGAGAAAAATAACTGGACACGACTCTGGAGAAACTTCAAACAACAAGAAACATCATTTTCCAAATGGAACTCCATCAGCAATGGAGTGGACCTCATGGATCATCATTCTCCTTCTCGCATTATAAATCGGTTCTGTTCTGCACTTTAAAGGGCCATATTTCCAGTCAGTAACGATTAAGAGAACTTTTTTCCTCCACAACAAAAACAAATGGGTGCTTCAATCAGAAGAATCACTTCTAAATGAATAAAAAAATAATTTTTCATTTTAGAAAAGAGGACCCGTCTAAAATGACCAAGTTATTTGTTTCCTTACCTTTGGGAATAGCTGACACGAAACGTTTCTTCCACCATGGTCTGTTGCGATCAGACTTCTCATCATCACTGTCTTTTCTGTCCTCCACCTTCAATGGGAAAAATTAAGAAAAGAGAATGTGGACACTAGTAACAAGTCCACTTTTAAGCCTTAACATTTTAGTTCTGAAAGACAGTTTGTTTTCTCGCTGTTCTTAAGCAGGGTTGCCAAGAACACAACTTTATACAAGCAGATTACACTTATCACTTGTTACCTCTCCTTTCAGAGAGTCCTTGCTGGGTGATGAGGATGGTCCTGAGGCGAAAGCCCCGGCAGGGTCGCGCTCTTCCACTGCCACCCGCCTGTTAAGGCCAGGGTCACTTGTGGGCCGGCGGCCCGGGCACACAATGTCAGAGCTGCGGCTGCGGACCAGCCTGTCAGGGAAGGAGTGGCGCTGCTTGGTGAGCTCGAGCTCAGCCTGGGCCAAGCAGTGAGGCGTGAAAAGAGAGTGCCGGTTGTCCTGCCCCAGGGAACTGGCTTCAGGAATAGGAGGATCGGGGGGAGGGTGAAGGGGCCTCGGATAGTGCACTTTGGGCCTAACTATTGTCCCAGTGGAGGAGCCTGGGGGTAACAAGGCAGAAAATAAGAGTGAGAAAATGTAAACAATTACTGCTCAATAAAACTGGATAATACTCCAGCCTCTCTCTGCACTTTCAGTTTCCAGCTCACTGCATATTATTTTTTAATATTTTCACAATTGCTTCCAAAGCCTTGGAACATAAAAAAAAAAAACTCTTTAAACTAATTCATGAAGTAGGGTTGTTTCAGACCAAGACATCTCACCGTTTTTTTTTTTTTTTTAAAAAGAGTGACTGCTCAACATAATAAGTAGTGAAAAAAAAAAACTCCAGTGTGGGTAAGAGAGCTAAAGAGAGATGTTGGTGGGAGACAAGCCCTAGGTGTAGGTAGGCCACCTGTTCCAAGGGTAGACTCTCTCCTGAAAAGCTTCCAATGGAAGCCTTGTGCCATGAGCACAGTGGGACAAGGGGACAGTGCCAAAGAGCCTGGGGTGAGGTCTCTAAACCTGTCATCCCTTCACCTTGCCACAGGCACGCAGCCACTACCATTCCACTATTAGATACTTACTTCCACCACAAACGAAAAGCAGAGGCAGGATAAGAGACTATTAAGGATCATTTAAGATAGTAAATGAGGCCGAATGGCATGACATCTTACTTCTAATAAAAAGTCCTGTAATTGGGGTAACGGGTTACAGGAACGATTTTGGTTCGTTTTACTCAGCTCAAGCTGTTCAGTGACTCCATGGCATTAGGGCAGGGATATAATGATACTCAATTCTTGCTTTTATTGGCTGTAAAACATTTTGAGAGTGCAAATTACCTTCACCAGAGGAAAGGGGATCAAACATGGCTAGTAAGGAATCAGCCTGTGAGGGTGGAGATGTCAGATGGTGGCCTCCTGCAAAAACACAAAAGAATCATGAATTTAACAGTGAATTAACAGCGATTATAAAATAGACCATGCTGTTTCATTTTTTGAATGAAATTTAGTTAAAGAGATTATAACTTGATGTTAAAACCCGACTCATAAGTCAAGAAGAAAGATAATAAAATATTAAGGAATGCAACAATTGCAGCTTAAGGGACAAAAAAGTGATTTAGTTTTCTGGCAGCTGTAGAAGTGATCGTGATAGATGGCTCTGGTTTTGTCCAGGTTTGACCAAACACCTGAATAATGACTTAGCCGGCCTGGTGGGAATGTGACTCTTTCCTACCATGGCTTGACTCCTCCCCATCTGGACTGGTCACAGAGTCCTTCCCTCCAAAATCGGAGCTGCACTCTGATCGCAGGTCTTCGATCTTGTTGGGGATGTCTTCTGAGGTTGCACTGATACCTGTAGCACCCACACACAAAAAGGTACTGTTGTGCTGACACTCAGAACAAAAGTATCTCAATATCACCTCTACCGTGAAATGTTTTAGCTTGGTAGCCAAACCCCCTCCCCTTCCCCCCACAGATACCCTGCCTGTACAATGGTTGTAAAACAAAAGAGGATATTTTTCTCTTTAGACTATGCTGTATGGTCTCTCTCAGAAGGGAACCCACTGGGAACTTTAAATTGGTAGCGTAAGCTCCCATGGGTTAAGGGAAAGACACAGGTAAGAATGATCATCAGAAGCAGACTATCCATCGGCTGGATCCTGTGGGACTTTCTCCTGTGAGCTGAGCCAGGAATGTCACCGCTGGCTTCTTAATCTAGGATACTACTTCATGCACGTCAACATAGCATGTCTGGCTGGGCCCATGGACAAGACAACCAGCATTAACCTCTGTGTCATACAGAAAAATTCACACCAATGCCATTATGCAGGTTAACAACCCTCCCAGCCACAGACATGACCGTTCTACAGAATCAAGGAGAGTGAGAAATAGTTTTTGTTTTTTGGGGGGGGGGGGGTTCACCTAAATGCAACAACATAGCTCATCTAATGACTTTACAAAAGAGTAAAAGGACTTAAGAGTCAAACACAAAAATAGGGCTGATAGTTTCAGTAAGACAAAAAAAAAAAAAAGTCAGACAAATTTATAAAAGCAAGTGGAGACGGTGCAGAGATAAAGTTGTTAGATGTCTACCTGAAACAACACTGAGGCCTGGTGTACTGGGTCTCGAGCTGACTTCTCTGACCTCTGTGTCGTCGGAGGTGCTGCCAACTCCGGAGCAGCTCTCCAGCTCCTGCAGACGCTCCTCCTGCTTCAAATCTGGAGCTTCTGCAGATGAACACAAAACACAAAGAAATTAAAAATGATATCTTAATCACAAAGTGAGGCAATAATATGTCCTGTTCTCGCCTGAAGTATGCATACAACACCAGTCATAAGGAAAACTTAAAAACCCCCGTTATCATTGTAGCTTTGTCCAGATGATGGTCACTCTCCATTTTCACCACCACCACAGTTATGGTTATTAGGAAACCAAGTGTGCACATATGCAAGAAATATATCAAAGCATACATTATTGTGTCTTTTAACAGCCAATCCAAACAATAAAGCTACCATGTCCAATTCTTTGGCTACCCTATGGAGTTGTTGGGTCAAACCCAGAGGCTTCATACTAACAGCAGAGCTCATTTGCATGCTCGTTAGTAATAATGTGTTGGTGAAGTGCTCTTCGGAGTGTAGTTTTCTGCTGCCTGGCCATGAAACAAGCACTCTACTTGAAGCAAGCTTGCGATCACACTATTATTGAGGCAAACAGGGGAAGCAAACGGAACAAAAGGCAATCAAGACACTCATGCATGCCATTTCTGCACCACACATATTGAAACAGTGCATTACTTCAATTAACACAGGCCCACGTTTCAAAGAAACACTTAACACAGTTAATAAAGCTCTCTATTGATTTTTACAAAACACTGGTTTTCAAAATGGAGAGTCAAGCACAGAATTTCTAATTGAAAAGGCTTGGTCTCTGTGTTCCCTTTGCAAGAGCAGATAAAGTAGAAAGTGCATTTTGTAAGAACATATTTGCATTAAAACAGCTACATGACTGATCAAATATGCCCTGGGAGATAAATGACATAAAACTGAACTCAAATCAACACCATGTTAAGACTTGCCAAATAAAAAAAACAAAAAACAGCACTATCTAAGCTGAGCGTAAACCGAGGACAGCTGCTGTCCTTGTGCTTCCTTCCCCACTGTTCTGTTACAGGTGCAAACACACCTGGTGGTCCCTCCAAGGAAACTCTTAGCTGCCTTTTACTGGCACGGGCAGATCTGCCCTGAAAGACAGGCAAGTGCACACAAATATGATGACAGATGCAGGTGCACATTTTTGGTATGGAATGCAGTGCATCTGCACCTGGTGTTCCATCCCCCACTATAGTGAAAATACACATAAATATGCACACATGTACAATCAAACACACATCTGAGGCAGTTGGGTAGATCGAAAGCAATAATCAAGACAGCAGCCGCAGCAAAGGACGTGTGTATAAGCAAAATAAAGCTATATCCCCACCTGAGTCACTGGGAAGGACCTCCACACTCCAGGCTTCGCTTGTGGTCTCAGAGATAGTGGAGCCATAGGGGTCGAGAAGAACTGAACCAGAGCCAGGAAGACACAGCAGGCTGCCAAGCATGTTCTCTGCAGCTGCCCCTGTGGATGGAAAAGAGACAGAGGATTAACATTCTTGAGCATTGTTAGCGTTTTTTCTCAATAAATAGTTGGACCTGTAAGGAGTTGCATCTATAGCTGCAAATCTACCAATTTTTCATGTTTTATACAAAGCCTCATTTGAAACCAAACTTCCTGTATGTACATTCACATTAAATAATCAATCCCACTGGAGTGTTGGTACAAATAAGGACTACTTTCATTATCAACTGCTTTTCTTAATCAATTATCAATTTAGTCAGGCAACAAAAGAATGGGTATATATTGGCATCTTAAAATAGATAGATTTGAATAACAGTACAATCACAAATGGGATATAAGAACCCAAAACCAGCTCTTTTTTTGGTTTGATGAATGACTGGTTGTTTCCATGTCCACATTATTGTATTTAATGCATTACAGTGCATCTTAATTAAGAATTTAAGCATTCCATCCCTTTGTGCCTTCGAGTATGACTTTCAAACTGAACAGCATTACAGCCTGAGATAAGCAAAAATATGACCCACTGAGACCCGTGAAGGGGTTCAGAGTCAGAGACAGCTCAGCAAGCCACAGGCACACACACCACTGTGCCAGAGGCCAGAGGTTAATAGCAACATCTCATCCCGCACTGGCCTCCAGGGCCATGACTTTGAGCTGTTGATTAAGCCTAGCATAATTCACAACCAAATTACTGCTTTGTCCACCTTCCCACAAAGTCCTCACTTACGTGTCCTTCCATCTCCACCTGGGAAGCTGTGGCTTAACAAGGCGGAAGAATGCAGAGAAAGAGGTGGCTGAGCGAGCAGGTGTGAGTGGGAGTCAGTGTCCAAGGCTCATGACCAAAAAGTCAACCTGTGGTAGCTGCACTCCCCACTACGTAATGCTTCCACTTCATGGCACACACACACCATGAGCACACATATGCATGCCAGCACCCAGACAACAGTGTGTGCTGTTGCTGGCGGGGGCAGGGCTCTCATTGGCAGTGGGAGAGCTCCATCCCGCTGTCCATGTTTACAGTCTTCAAGGTAGGGGCACAGAGTACTTGTCTTTCAGGTGGATGATTAAATGAGTGGCACAACAAGAAGTGAAACAATTAGAATTTCTGCCTCATTATCATGGTAATCTTATCAGTGGGATAATGAGGTATTAATGGATATTTAATGTGCATCTCATAACCCAATCCCTTGGAGAAAACACATAAGGAAATCGCTGTAAATTCACTTAATGATGGAAAAGTCCCCCAACGCCATATTCCGAAGAATGAAAAATGGTCGATGCAAATGAGAAGGAGCCAAGGTCAATAAGACTGCAGGGACTGAGTGAATGTCAGAGAGAGAGCGAGCTAAGCAGGGCGAGGAATGTCAACAAAAAGACTGAAGCCAAAGAGACAGGCAGGGTATGAATGACATGCAGACTCAAGATATTCTGTCTTGCGCTGCTTTCACAGTAAATGATTCTGTTACGTTTTCCACCAGCATTTCACTACAATGGTGATAGTCAAACACACCGCAGAGACTCAACCTCCACAGAAACAAGGGATGCTTTTATTACATCAATGCAATTAATATTAAGCTCCTGTTTCATATTAAAATGACACAATATATGTCATGAAGTGTTGAAATTTGGTAAAAGGTATACAAAACAAATAGACTATCATTTCATTTTAAAAAGAAGACATTATACACTGAACCATAAAGAATCTACTTTATAAATCTGTTCGAAATCCTTGAAATTTGTATTACAGATATGAACTTAAAATAATTTTCTTGTTACATATTTATGGGCCACATGTATTTTTTTTTTAATTAAGAGAAGATGATCACATTTAATAAGGTTTGTGAGTACTAAATACAAAAGAATAACTACAGTGAAATACAGTGTTTCAGTTTTGGGGGATAAATTATAAAAATAAGGTCCCACTGATACTAGTTGGTTTTAAAAAGCCTTATTCTTAAGTAATTAAGAACTATAATGTAAACTGGCACCATATGTATAAACAGAGGGGGTTTTAAGCTTAATATTATGTAATCATATATAATAGTTGGACCTTCTTGGTCTTGGGAGCCAAAGTCTTTGTTTGGAATATCACAGCCATAAATAAAATTTGGCTTCAGCCTACTTTTTTTTCTTTTTTTTTTTGGTTGTTTAATTTGACAGCCTGTTAAAAGGACTGTTGTTTGCTAAGATGCATGTAAACCAAAAATGTTTCATTCAAATAGCAAGCACATCAATATTCAGACATATTACTCAAACATTGTCTTGTTTAAAGTTGAGGCAGGAAATTGCAAAACATCCTTTAAACTGAATTTGAACTTTTCGTACTTATGAATACAACCTAAAAAGTTCACAGTATTGAACAATATGCTGTACAGGCCTTTAATATTACTTTTAGCACGACTACAAAAAAGTGTGGAAATGAATGCAGCTATCATACATGTGTGCTGCATTTCTTAGCAGAATCTGAAAAGCCCTTTTATGCTATTTCACCCTATTTCCACAAGGTGATGACATTTCCCTTAATCTCCTTTAAAAGCAGATAGATCTTTGTATTCAGTAGATAAATAGTACATGCACATCTATCAATTTTCTCACAAAGTGAAAGCCTACATATTTATATAACTAAACTGTGCCGCACCTGCTATTTCCTGCAGCCGATCTTCATCCATATTTGGGTCAAAGTCACTGCCAAGCACGTCAGTGCTCCAGGTTTCACTGACCGTCTCAGAAATGTCACGGTCATCTGTCAGACCCATCATGTCTCTGATCTCAAACTTGCGCAGTTTGTCATCCAGGTTGTCCTGTGTGGTGGCTGAAGGAGACACACAATTCCAAAGTTAGACTAAGCCTGCTCATTATTCATCTGCAAACTTTCATGACTTTCATTTGTTTATAGAATGATTGTATCTGTAACATGCATAGAGGCCTTCCAAAACACATTTTTAGCAACATGCACAGATACAGACACATACCCTGCTCATGCTCCAAAAGCTGCAGAGCCTCTACCCCATTACTCCCTGATGGTCCAGCTCCCAGTTCAGAAACAGACTCTCCCTCCAGGTCCAGAGATGACACAGAGTTTGAACGATTTGATGGACCTGATGTTAAAAGAATAAAGCATACTAAATGTAATCGGGTCTTTCAGTAAGTTAAAAAGAACCAAAAAGAAATAATGCTTTAAAACTTTTTTTTGGGACTCATATAGATTTTTTTTTGTATGTAACAAAAAAACATATGGAGACAAAACGCATCATGCCAAAACATTTTCTCTTATGAAAGAGAAAATCTTGGCAGCAGTTTGTCATCTGCAGTGTTTTAGCTTTCTGTGACATCAGGTTGCAGACTGACCCTCTGAGATTCCTTCCAAGTTGTCACTGCAGAGCGAGAAGCGCAGTGTTTTGTCTGGTTTACCATGTAGCTTCGTATCATCAGCATTGCCATCCCCCTGGGCCCCATCAGCCATCTGCAAGTTCAAAACCTACAGAGCAGTAGAGTAAGGAAGAGCCGGCATATTAAAAGAAATATAATTTATGTTGGGCAGCAATTTTATTTTCACATGAGCCATTCTTGCTTCAGGTATTACCTCATTCAAAGACAGCATGGAAAAATTACATCTGGACCAGGGAGTTAGTTTTACATTAGAAACATGTAAAACCAGCACACACAAAGCATTGTAAAATGCATGACATACACTATAAGAGCCCTTACTCCCCTTCAGTGACAGGAAATAATATTACACTGAATTTATCACATCATCTCTCAGCAAATGAGTACATTAATTCAAGTCACATTACCTCATTCTCTGACATCATCCCAGGGACAGTCTGAGGACCAGTTCCTAGTGAAATTACCAGCACCTCCTCTGGCATCAGCTCCTGTAGGGACTCTTGGGAGCTGGCCTCTGCCTCCCCCTCCTGGGCTATGTTGGAACGGCTGCGGCTACGAGCAGCTGCTGGGGGGTTGGAGGGAATAAGCATTATTTTCGGACTATTACACTCACCAATAGTACGATATTATACTTTGAAGCCAAACTACAACAAACCAACAGTATTCATAAAAAACAAAAAAAAGTACAAGCTTAAAACTAAAATACAAAACTCAT
Organism: Leptatherina wallacei; assembly: GCA_028567055.1. Taxonomy (NCBI): domain Eukaryota; kingdom Metazoa; phylum Chordata; class Actinopteri; order Atheriniformes; family Atherinidae; genus Leptatherina; species Leptatherina wallacei. The sequence goes on along the minus strand of JAOXYM010000012.1, from coordinate 21,582,346 downwards.
TTTGCACGTCATACCAATTTGTTGCTTTTATCTTTTATTTAATAATTAATAAGAATGACTTATTGAGAGCTGCTTTATAGACTGTTTATTGATTTTATTCCAACTGAGCAGAAGCTCACAGTGGCTTGGTGAGTTTAGAAAGACACCTTCATCTTGAAGGTAGCAACACAATGGTATGACATTTAAGATGGTTTATCTCATTTCTAGATGGTAAATAGCCATTAGTATATAATTGTGTTATTTTAGCTTAAAAAAATCTAATCTAAAACTACATACAACAGTTCACTGGTTAAACTGTTTGGACACACAAAAGCACAGATGGGTTTGTTCATCATGTACCTCAACAACAACAGCAATCATACCATCTGATCACAATGTGCATATTTAAAGCACCACAGAACTTCCTTATACTATATCAGGAAAACAACTTGCTGGCTAAACAAAGCGGAGCAGCTCAGCACCACATATTTGTTGCAACAATGCACAAGAGATAATTATTACTTTCATTCACTAAAAGTGAGGGAGGCTCCCATGAAAGTGCATTTATGTTCTTGAATTGCATAGGATGATTGGCATCCACAAAAAAACAAAATACATAGGAGGCATGGGACCACATTATTATCAGTCTGGGGCCATATTCACAAAGAATCTTATCTCACCACTAGGAGGACTCCTAAATAGCACTAAAAATTTTAGTTAAGAGCTCCCTCTTAAAACCTATTCACAAAGCTGCTGAGAGTAACTTTCACTAAGGAACTGAGCGGACTCTTAAGCTAAGACAAAGGGCGGAGTTGACCCCGTTGCTATGGCTAATGTCATGTTTCCTGACACTGTGATTGGCTGTCTTGGGGGTTTGGTTGTTATAGGTCTTTGTCAGTAAATTCATTCATGTCAGATACTGCAGGATAGTGTTGCGCGGCCGACCCCCGCCGGTCGGATCAAGACATTTTCACTTTCATTGCGGTGAAAGTGGGGCGGATAAATAATGCAATGATGCAACGACCTGTGATCTTATGTCAAAAAAAAGACACGCACGTTATTAAGGCCAAATAAAAATCCACATTCAATTGCATATTTAGCGTGTATTTAATAGCAGGCGGGTTGTGAAAATTGGTTCGGTAGTGCCAAGATTATTTTACACCAGCGGTGGGAAAAAACACGGCCGCACATCACTACTGCAGGAGAAGTGCTGCTGGATCAAATAAAGATATTAAATAAAATGTAGGCCGCAAACGCCACAGTTTTTTTTTTTTTCAATCTTTTTTCAATTTAAACAAACATCCAGTAGCTACAAAGAAACTGTGGGATGACGCAGAGTGTGTTTATTGTTTGATTAATAACTCTGCATATCGGTTGATGGCGAGTCCATCTGCATCACATATAGCTGCATTTTCACTGGAGCCAAATAATGTAATATAGTCACAAATGTGACATCAGTGCATTATTTCTGTTAGTCAGTAACCATTTTCAGGTTTAGGAGCTACTTTTAGTGCTAAAATGCTTTGTGAATACGGACCCCGGACTGTTTAATTTTACATTCTTCAATAATAACAGATCATCCTAATAAAGAGCTTCAGGCGAGCCGAGGTTGCACTTTCCATGTATGTACTGATAACCCTGAGGAGCCCATTTCTAAGTACTTTTATTATCAGTATAGTTACATTTCAAGTGTTTTCTGACAGATAAGTAGCTATCAATGATTGTATAAAGAACACTAGTTACTCTTTTACAACTAAGGCACAGACTAGTAGGGTTGGGTACCAACTTTTAAGCAACTTTTGTACTTTTAATGGCAACACACAAATTGCTTCAGTTTGACTAACTAATATTGTTAAATAAATTGTGCAAAATTAAGGAATGAGTGATATTTTTCAACTAGGAGCACATTCTTTTTTTCCTTTCATTGATTGAATACAAGTGAACTGATTTGCTGTTTAGCCTTATTCATTTTAACAACATGTGTATTTTTGCCCTTTCAGCTGTTAGAAAAAGAACTTAACATTCTGCAATTTCCATTTAAAGTGCTGGAAAAAAGCCTCAGCTGGATATTATATCAGTTCAAACATTAATCATACCCAACCCTGTCTACCAGAACAGGAAGAACGTAACAGATACTTATCATTTTCAAACTCTACCTGATAATGAATAGCCAAATTCTGCTGAAGGAGGAAGCAAAGAAAAAAAAAAAAGGGAAAACAAAATAAGTGGAAAAAACATCTTAGCTCTTATGAGGAGCCAAGGCACTGTGGAGAGCAAAGCAGGCATGGTGAAAGCACATGGACAACAGCAGTGCTAAGTAACAGGAAGCATGGTTATTGTGCAGCTCAGAGAATGCACTAATGCTTGATGGGTGTTATCCAACACGTAGCTGGGTGAGACCACAAACACAAGGGTTAAGCTCTCTCCTGCTCAAACATAACTGACAGGCTACCCACCAAAAGGGGTTACTAATGGAATGTGAGCAGACAGAGTGGTGGCTGTGGGGTCCCAGGATGTTATAGCAGCTAACTGTTGTCCTGGTCATTCATTGGCAGCACAAGAGGAAAGGAGAAGGACATGGTGGGGAAGTTGGAGAAAGAATAAACAGGATATCTCAGAACTCAGAGTGATTCAAGAATCAAGTCATATTTTGTTTATAAATGTCATATTTCAAAAAAGCAACCACAAGTGGTTTATTTCTAATTAAAGGAGTGTTGCCATAGCATCATTTGTCTTGAAAATGCTAATGAAGGTAATCTATGCATCTTTTCCATCCATTCCAATTAAATATAGTTCATTTATATTTGGTAATTTAATTGGTTGTCATTTCTGTAATTGAGCTTCAATCCAGGCAATGCTAATTATCTCTATAACAAGCTGAAAAGTAGCTCATTAGCCTCCTGTAAAATGAAGACTTTCACCAGCTATCACCACTTAACTCTGCTTGCGTGTTGCCTTTCTCGTTAGGCTAAATTTTATACTTTTATTTTGTAGCTCTTTTTTCTACTCGCAGTTATTTCTGTAGAGCAAATTTCTTTTTTTTTTTTTCAATATTCCCTTTCAGATCTTCATATCAAGCAGTGAAAAGAGGCTGCATCATATCAATGGATTCAGGAAATGAAGTCTAAAAACCAGTGTCAAGCAGATGGAGGCTTAGAAGCAGTGGAGAAAGGTACCTATTGGTAGTCTGTTCTTCTTGTTGGCAGGAGTGGTAGCTGGGGAAAGCTGGGGGGTGTTGGAGGGGGTGAGTTCCAGACTATTGCTCTTCACGGTTCGAGACTGGGGCACATTTGCCAGCAGGGTTTCCAGGGCCATGTGCTCTTCCTCTCTAAGGTGATCCCCGGCCATAACACTCCGAACAAAGTCCACCTATGCAAGATGTTGAAAAAATCTTTATCAGGATCATCTAAATATACCTTAATATATATCTTAAGAGGTTCAAACTTTAAACAATGGTTTGAGTTGTCTTTGAGAACTTTGTACATGGCTTGTTTTTCCACAAAACTTTGAAATATATGAAATCAAGCAAAAAAAGGCATTTCAGCTTCTATAAGTGCTTGCATCAACATCACAACATATTTACACATATCCTGTCAGGTCAAGCTAAGGCCATCAAGTTGATGCATGAACATTTCCTCTCAACAAGTTTCTGCTGAATTTGCAACTCATTTGCCTGCAACCACATGCACAGTCTAGTCCACATCATTCTGTCTGCCTTTTCCTGCCAGGTTTCATATAGTCATAATTTTCCACATATCTATTAAAAGTTGACTAAATGTTCAGGAAGGTGCTCTGAAATATTGTAAAAAAGAATCTTGTCTGCAAGGACCACCTGAGATAGTGCGGCAGTTGTACAATGCATTTCAGTTTCTATCCCTTTAACAAAGGCTTTCAAACATCATATAAATATCCTGTTTTACTTTTTAAATTGTCAACTGGAAACAACACCTACCAGTGCAAGAAGTTGATTATGAGTAATATAGACTGCAGTCCTACTAAGGCCTTCCAGAAGGTTCATGGAGGACATTGGTGGTGTCTCAACTGCTCGTCCTCCTATCACAACATCCAAAAAGGCAGCAACACAACTCTGCCAAACAACAACAAAAATTGTTTCTTCACATAAGGAGAAATATCAGAAACCCAAGTTGGACAGAGGAAAACATTTCCCTGACAGCACTCACCTTATCAAACTTAGACAAACTGCTTTTCCTTCTAGGGTCTGCATCATCATCTGCCATAGCCAGCTGCTGCAGAAGTTGCCCCACCTGTGTAACAAAAGTTTGTAAGTCAGACTGCGGCTGAAAGTGGGTAAAAATGTGAAGATACAACTCTCTACAGCACTTGCCTGCATGAGATTGAATCGGGCCACTTCATTGATGGGCGCATCTGAGATAATACCATACTGCTCTGGGTTTACGATAGCTGGGCAAATGAAGCAAGTCAGCAGTAGGTCTGTACACATGGTGCGTACCTCGCCCACCTCTAGACGCTCTACGCACGACAAAGTCTTGTACATCTGGGACACAATCCAGCGCAGGCTATGAGGAAAGCAATAGGTGTTTTGCTTCAAGTAACCAATAAACTTGTTAACCAGAGCGACCAGCTTGGCTTCATTGGCCTCAACAGCAGCCTGCACCCTTTGTTTGTAACCCTCAGAGCCTTTCTCTCCAAAGCGGTCCTGCTGGGCCGGAGTGAGGCGCTCTGTCACCTTAGCTGGGTCAGTCTCCAGGTGGTCCTCGTCCTCCACCAGCAGCTGCATGATGGGCTCATGAAGGGTGGCGGTGAGAAAGAGCTTGGCTGAAAAGAGACCTTCAGAGAAGAGCTTAAAAAGGATGCTGAAGGCACAGGTTCCTCGTCGGAGTAGACGTCGAGGGTTGTCATTTTCCTTCAGCTCAAACTCTACCAAGTACCTCAAAACCTGCAAGTTGGCAAGGGAAAACCAAAGAAAAAAAATCATCTTAAAACTAAACCATGTAAAAACTCATCTTATTATTATTATTATTATAATAAGACGGTCTCCTTTTACTAGAGATGGTTAGGACCTCTGACCTGGAGAAGGTAGCTCTCATCCTCCTGCATGATACAGTTGCCATAAAGTGAAGTAAAGACTGTATAGATGACACCCTGGGTGTGCTCCTGGTTTAGCCTCTCTCCTGCTACCAGGCAGGATGCAACCAGTCTGGGATTTTCCCTCAATCTGGCCAAGAACTCGCCGTAGATTGTTTCCTGGAAACCCAGAGTCTTGTAGCCATCAATAAACTGTGTGTCTTCCAGCATTTTGGCATGTTGGCAGCACTCAGCCGGGGAGGCTTCCGCACTATAGAACAGAAATTTCGGATTAAAAAAAAATAAACCTCATACAACATCTCTTACCAACAGTTGCTTTCATTTCTCAATTCTTTGCAATGGCCGAACATGTATTAGTGTTTTTGAGTTGGCATAAGAGGTGTGCATATCATGCTTGTAAGAAAATCAGAACAATAGTGCAATAGTGCTTAAATAGTGCAATTCAATGTTGTGCGATAGATTTATTTTATATTAATCTTTTTTTCATTCTAAATGAAGAACAGGTCATGTGACATTGGTTAGATGCATTAAAATAAATCACTTATATAATACCAGGGGATCAAGTATTTTGATGCTTTATAGCATAGGGAAAAAATCATTTGACAATTCTTTTACATCTACTCAGTATTTTATGCCTTGGTTCCTATTATGCATCATGTCAATAAAACCGTTACTATGAACCTCAATATTAATTATCTCTGAAGAGGCGACTGTATGGGAAGTCGGCCAGCCCTGCAGCCCGGTCCTCAGGTCCGTCTTCACCTGGGTCATTACAGAAAACTACTCGACATCGTTCTGTTTATCGAAACGCAACTGTACCATCATCTGAAACAACACTTGAAGGCGAAACTTTCGATCACTCACGTTAAATGTTATTGTCTCTAACACTTTATCGTTAACATTGAAGTTAACCCCTCGGCCCCACCGAACGCGGAAGCGCCGTGGAGTACATGCGCCACGCTTTCTGCCTAGCAGCCTATTCCACCAGGAGCTTTTCAGAGAAGAGCGACAGTTTCAAAAAAACCTGGAGGAAACCCTGCAGATTGACTGTGCAGGATCTACAACAAACTTTGTTCAGCTGACTAACCTGAAGAATTGGGCTTTCAACTGGTTTATGGTATATTTAAATCAATTCATGGTCCGACTATTGATCTAATTATGTCTTCATATAAGGTTTGGATTGATATTGGTTTATTTTTACAACTCCAGGTAGTATCTTTTAGCATTTATGCAAGTCCACTCAAAAAATGTACACTCACCAAAATAAATAGATTAATTCCTGATAAAATAAATAAAAAAGGTTCCCATCATCTTGAGTAACATAGAAGTTAGGGACATTAAGCCTGTACTTTCAATAATTATAATTCCTTTCAAGACCATGAAGACACCACGATAACAGGTCTGACCTGGTGAGAATGAGGCGATCGAGGTTGATCCTCTGCTGCTTGGCGATCCAGGCGGCCCGATACAGCCTCTCAGCTGTCTTCAACACATCACTGTTGAGCCTCTGAATCAACTGCTTCTCCGATGCCACATACAGCCGCTCCTGTTTCAGGTGGTGGGCCAGAGTGTGGATGTCTGGCTTCACCATCTTCACCGGCTCACACGGGCAGTGAGGCAAATGGCTGGAGCAAAAAGTGGGATGAGATGGAACAGGAAGAAGTAAATGAGGTGAAATTGTGGAACGCAAACTAAACAAAAGCTCGAAAAATCTTTTAATCAAATGTCACATTGGCAAAAAGAGGTTTTCAACAGTGTGTCAAACAGGTACTACAATCATTTCACTCCTGTAAATCAGTTTATTTGGCACATTTACTGTCATGTGAAAACCACAGCGTAATGTCTGATACGACTCTGGAAACGTTTCAAGTCTGAGAAAATAGCCCACAATGACATCATCACGGTTATCTCATCTTGTGTTTCAATTCCGCAAATCTAAAAAAAAAGGAAGCCAGGGGTTAGGGTTTAAAGGATCGGTCAACGAATTGATTCAAAAAACAAAAAATGGATTGACTAAGCATCATAATAGCCAATTATGCAAGTCATTCAATAAGAAACATGCTATGGCTTTGTCTTTTCAAATGTTTTTCTCTGAGAGATTTTAAAATATTAACAGTTTATTAAAGGGCATAAAAAGTTCCATATATACAGGTGGCCTTTATTGGTTATTCATCAACATGAAAAGTAAGAACACCATCTCATTTTTCTCAGCAGATTATCGTACCCATGGTCTCAAAGCCTGTTGCACAGACTGATATTAAACTGTTTTTACCAAGTTCAAGGACGGTTCACTTTGACTAACATTAGCTTGTGACTAGCTACCTCGCGGAGGTTGGAAATAGTCGCATTTTTGTTCTTCTAAACCAGTTTCACGTGGAAGTTATCAAGAAGTTTCAGTTTGTGTATTTGTTGAAGCATGGGCAGCATGCTTCCTGCTTTTGGAAGATATGCTCCATCTCCCTATAAGTACCTGAATGAACACAAACCAGCAAACAAACTGAGAACTCTATGCCATCTCCTTCAACAATAAAACACATATCAGGTAGCCAGATATATCTGCATTGCTTCGAACACTGATACCGTTGGGGAAAACATTTTTCACTATAATAGTTTAACTGTCCTTGCCACATGCTCAGTGGTGTTTTTCTACTAAACATACTGGCTCATAATTCTAACTTACTGCACTTTTCATTGAACTAAGAATGAATCACAAAAGCATTCAGAGCCAAATATCAAAATGTTGAGCTACTAAAAAGGTAAAGGAAATTGTTCCATTTCCATTAGTTAACAAGAGTATCGTCACATATCATCTGAGCATTTGCATTTAGTGATCAATTGCAGACAGTGTGCTTCACACACTGGTCCGATGACAACAGCAAGAATGAGTTTTTTTGTTGTTGTTTTTTAATCTAAGGAGATGCTACACAGCACAAAATGCAAATCACTCTCTACAACATATATCCAGCCAGAGAATGCAATCCCAGTTGAATGCATGAAATCTGAATGATTTCTTGGTGAATCATTTCCACAAAAGCCTCTTTGTGGTTGCTTGCTAACAAAGAAAAAAAAAAACCCACTGATTTAAGTGTGGAATTAGGCGTCTGGGAAGAAAATAGAACAAGACCAGAGAGAACTGCTGGGGAGTGGGAATGACTACAAGGCTGCGTCGTTCTAAACAAGTGAGCAGACATCCACAACGCTACGGTTGATACGCCTGACGAATAGAATTAGTTATATATATCTAAACAGAAAATTACGGATTCTACACTGAATTCCCTTAGCAAACCAAGAATAATAAGTGATTAACAAATATGACTCATGGATTCAACATATTTTTTCTGTAGTTGCGGTGAAAAATACACATTTATAGCATTTTTCCACCAGACGGAGCTGCTCTTGGTTTGTATCATTCCACATTGGAGAGTTTAACATTTAAAAAAAGACCACTTGACCTCTAAATCATTTTGGGAAATGCTTTAAGTGTCCCTCCTTAGAATTTCTAACATAACACTCTTTTTACATTCTCTGTGTTAGATTACTTTCTAAATATTAAGCAATTTCTGAAAATAACTGTAAATGTAAAAAAAAAACGTAGAGAAGATGAAAGATGTGAGAAGTGCTCCCTACTAATGCGGACCAAGAAGAAGTGCGTCTATTATAAAGTGTTTCAATGTCAGTCATCAGCGCTGGCCACAACACATTTATTTCATTTATAATGTTTCTTGTTGAAAAGGAAGAGTTAATATTGTCTCTCTTCTTGCCTTCAACTGGAAACTACAACCACAAGCACCATAATGTGACACTGTATCAATATTTTCCCTTTAGTACTGCCCAGCAATAGGTGTAACATTATCAAAACCTCAGCTGTCAAGTGCAACCACATAATATCAACATAAAGGAATTGTAGCCTCCACAGTTCAAAGTATAGGACAAACAATGATAGATTCTGTCTCATGGCTGTTAAATAAGACTGTACTCTTGTTGGTGAGATGCAGAGTTGGAAAGTGAATGAATGGTTTTTTGATTTTTCACTCTGTGATGATCATTTTAGTGCTAACTAGATAGGCACATAGCTACTCTCTGAGCTTGTCTGGATGCTAATGTGCAAACATGCATTCACACAAAACCAAAATGATTTCAGATTTTCAGCACCCCTTCCAAAAAATGTATTCATTTGTTGCAAATACAACACTTGGTATTCAGAAGTCTGGGTTTTCCCACTTCTAAAGGTTTCCCCAAGACAACACAGCAGCTGATCCTGACTAACTCGGCTCAACTTATTCAGCTGACTTCAGTTACTTTTGGGGCCATTGTGCATCCACTGATAGCAATATACCACTGAAGATGGCATGCTCTAGTAAGCAAAGAACAAACAGAGCTACACAGAAACAATGGCTTGGAATCTGTACAAAGCTAGAGAAGCTGTAAAATTAATTTCTCTGCTAGCTTAAATTTCTCTGTTAGCTATTCTGGAAAGTAACTTTTCAGTACATTTGCACAAGCACAATTGTGCAGTTCACTTTAGAGACAGCTACAACATTTCAGAGGGAAAATCACTTGTTAGGCTGAATGATACAGCATTAACCATTAAACTCACTATATATCCAAGACATGCAAATGTGTTGTGCTTCCTTTGTAAACCAGAAAAAAATGTTTTTCTATGACTAATCTGCAAGAGAAGTGTGGTACATTATGTCTACTGATGTAATATCATATCTATTTTTTTTTGTATATTAGCTTCAGGTAAATAGTTAGCCACTGACTAATATTGAACACACACCACTCTTGTAAATTGCTGACAAAAAAGTGTTAAGAAGGCTGCTTTCTAAAAACTTCTGTATATCAGTGAAAAATCTGAGCATATCCCACAGACTCATCATATTGGCAAACACATCAGTGATAATTATTGTTCAAACTTTTCCCATTAACAACTGGTATAAGTTGGCCCCTACACTCATAGCACATTTGCACATGCACAATTGTATTCTTAAATAAGCACACTCCTCACACAGAAGTGAAAAACTAACTTAGTTATTAGTATCCAGCAGTGGGGTGTGTTACCATTTATCACTGCCTTGTGTGCCACCTAGCTCCAATACTAGCCACAGTAGAGCTACCTGGTGAGTCATGGAGAGTACAGAGGAACTCTGAAGCAGAAGAGAAACCAACCTACAGACACTGTGAGAGAGGCCATAATCGGCAACTTTGTGTGTCGTTTGAGAGAATGTTGGCAGCTGTGGCACGATAGTCACAGAATACTGTGAAGATGAGTCACAGGAGAGCCAATTGTTCAACCACAACATACATGGAAGCACTGCAATCATCACGGTAGAATTAGAGACGAGAAGCTGGGAAAGAACAAAAGACAGGACAGTCCACTTCACACAAGTTACATAACAAAAAAGGTTAGAATTATTTGGGAAATGCAAAACACAAAACAATGGTACTTTTAAGAGTAAACATCACAATGTCAGATTAAAAATGTTTGGAACAGAGCCCACTCCTCCCACAAGATCCCACACACATACAGTCAGACCAACCAATGGAACAAAAGTTGTTGGTTTTTTTCATAGATATTTTAAGGATTTCACTTTCTACAAAAGGCATTCGTGACCGAGCCAGCATGTCCTTCACACTTCCCCTTCTGGTAGATTCTTACAATGCTCAGCAAGCAAACAGTGCAAGCTATGTATATGTTGTTTACATGTGCTGGACATCTGCCTGGATACTGCGGCTCAATACTTTTTGGGAAATGTTTTCAAATGACAAGAAAACAAATGTGTTCAGACTTTTAGGAGTGGTCAGCTGAGGGGAGGTAAAGTAAGGTAAGAAGTCACCTTTCACTTTCCCCATCCCAATTTAACCTGCTAATCTGGGGGATCAAAAAAGCATCCTTATGATCGCATGACCCTTTCTCAAACGCCAGCCCAACACTAACCCAAAGAATACATGACATCCAGCTCTGAAACTGTAAGGGTAGGACGAAAGCTATACAAACGCAACTCGCTGTTACAGCTATTAACCTGGAGTGGTTAAGCACAGTATGCTATAAGATGAGTCTAAAGGATAAAAAGGTACAACTTAAAGATAAAACATCATTTTAAGTTATCCATCATGTATCATGGTAAATGTTAAGATTTCTACTCCAAAAGTTACATGTCTAGTCAGTCGATGGCAAACATAACGATGCACTGTTAATTGTGGTTTCATCAAAGTATACTGTATCTCTTCATCTGTTCAGCCTGCTTTTAGGCCCTCTGACACACCAATGAAGGAGGGCCAAATAATGTTTCATTAACAAAGATATTAATCTGCACTGCTGGGTAATATGAATTTAATGAAGAGGTTAAAAGTTTAGATCTGTAGTAGTGTATATTTGGGGGCAAAACCATACCAAAATAAAACCTTTTAAATTTATATAATGTCTGTCATAGAAAGGACAAGCATCTAATTATATAAATTTTGTGTCCTCTCTTTACACGCATGGAGACTTGGGAAAAGTACAGTGATGGGCAAACCAGTAAAGCATACTCAATTAAGTTCTAAGAGGGCCACAGTCCAGCAGGTTTTCAATGTGTCCCTGCTCCAACAAGCCATATATGTCAGAGATACTCAATTCGGTCCTACGAGCTTCGCAATCCAGCAGGTTTTTAATGTGTTCCTCCTTCAACATACCTTCATCAAATCAAATGAATGTAACAGTCAATCAAGTTCTGCACAGTGACTCATTAATTTATTTATATTTATATTTATAT
>JAOXYM010000012.1:21554089-21568252 GCA_028567055.1 Leptatherina wallacei | reverse complement strand
TATCTATCTATCTATCTATCTATCTATCTATCTATCTATCTATCTATCTATCTATCTATCATCTATCTATCTATCTATCTATCTATCTATCTATCATCTATCTATCTATCTATCTATCTATCTATCTATTTTCATTCTTTAATTTCATTCTTTCACTGTTCTCTGTTTTACTGGGTAATCTAGCGTTTTGTGGTACGTAATTAATGTTTTATTTTATTCATAAAAGCTCATTCATGTTTGCCCAAATTTTTTGTTTGTTTGTTTTGTATTGCAAATTGTGACAATATTTACAGTGCATTGTAAATGTGATAGTGAGGAATGACAAAAAACAAAATAAAACAATAGAAGGATAGAAGAGAAAGGAAGAAAAAGAGAGTGAAAAAAGGAATAATACTGTAATACTGCAATCAGTAATACTAAAGTTGATTGCAATTACCACGTGTCCACATATTTTAAACTTACTATTGCTTCTGCAGATGCCAAGATGATGATGAAGTATACTTTGCTATTACCAGTCATTTATCATTTGAAATTCAACAAAAAAGTAATTGTAGTATAGACCTACCTGTAAAAATAAGAAAAAATAAACCATTTTTATTTTTTATTTTTGTAAACATAAATCATGAATAAACTAATTGTGCAACATAGATTTTGGTATAGATGCTTTTTATCGAACAATTGAGGTATCAGTTAAATCAATAAGTAGAAGTCTGGTTTTTTTTGGGGGGGGGAATGTTGAGGCAGTAATAGATGTGTTCTTCCACTAGATGGTAGTCTAATAGCAGAAAAAGCATGGACTAGAAGAAATCAATAGATTTGATTCAGCAGCACAGTTATGTTAAACAAGTATGTTGTTGCTCTTTCACAATTCAAAAACAGTGGGGAACTCTCCATCAGTTTATTCATTTGAACTTTAAACAAGTCCTTCAACACGAATCATAAACTATGGAGATGTAAGAAATTGAAAATTTCATTAGCAATTGGGCTAATACAATGAGTAACATCATGTCTTTATTGGAGTAAAAATGTCCTTGTGGAAATATACACACTGATTGCAGAAGTTGTATATTTATATTGACATTTCACTCCTTATAACTGCATAATTCACACCTCATTATAATCTAAATTGCTAATTCTTCTTCTAAAACTGTATTTTTGAAAAAATACAACAGTCATTTATTTCACTGTCCATGACATTTGAACTGAAACTGAAAAATGAAAAATTCCTTGTAATAACGAATTCTTTCTTGTGCCATTAACTTGGATTGGTATGTTTTTGGTGTAATATGCCTATTTGTTTCATAAAATATATCAAGCCAAAAATCTTAAAATACCTCAAGATAAAACTCAATGGGGTACTTGCTGGGTTTTCAGAAATGTTACTCAATAATAAATATCAATCATATGAATAAAGACATTAAACCATTTTTTAAACATCTTAAAGAGAAGTTCAGAGTCATGTGATCACACTTTAAATCCCATTTATTATATATTTATATATATGTTATAAACATCACAAAATAGAAACTCGAGGAAGGTCTTGCACAAAGATATATCATCAAGTAAAAGAGCAACCTTCGTTTAATGAACAATAGCAATTAAAGCAGGCATGTCTGAGTTTAGTGCTGCACCCATGTTAGGAACATTCTTGTTTCATGATTTACTTTTTAGTGCAAAAAGTCTTAATTGAAAGGAATTATTTTGTATTTATAATAAAATAGGATTTTACAATATATATGGTAAGGTTGCTCTTTCGTTGCATATGGTTTAATCAAGAACATACTGTGGCATTAGTTTCAATAAGGTCTCAAGGTCAGGATGTTCAGTGATCTAATACTTAATATATGATGTATAATATACTGTACCTTTTACATTTCTAAGCATCAAGTGGTATCTCATTAACCTAATAAATGTACTTAGAAGCAATAGCAATATTAAAATACCTGAATATAAATAACATGCTTTGAGCAAAATAATTTTCTATAGTTATTCAAACAACCTATGTCTAGAGCTGTCAAGCCTTTAGAAATAGCTACCTCCATACATTGCTTTGTGTCAAATGCATTTTGTTTGCTTTCAAATAAAGGCCACTTTCAAACAAAGCAATTTTTACAAGAATGACATCAAGCATTTTCATGAGATGAGATAAGCTCGAAATAAAATCCTTAATGAAGTGGGAATCATAGATGGTTTGATTGTACTTCTTTGTCTATGAAACAATCACTAATATATTATAATTAAAAATATCCACACAACTACAGTATATCAAGAAAATAATACTTAAATACTAAACAGTTGTAATACTGCAAGCACTGCAATATGGTCAAATATAAATTCATGACATAAGATTTGATGAAGAAATGAAAAGTAGGTTACTGTTACAATATGGGATTTGGCTGTGCCAACTATACTGTGGAGGCAAGTACATGTGCGCTTCCTGAATGTTGTGTGCTTGATACAGACTATTGTCCTCCTACATCTTATATGCCTGGTTATCTGGTTTTGAGCCTAGTCTACATGCAGGCTATTAACTTTCTGAGTGCAACAGGAACAAAACAAGCCAAAAACAACATACATAAACCTTCAAATGTGTATGTATATATATATATATTGTATATATATATGTGATGTGATTTTGAGTGTGGCAACAGAGAGAACTAATGGAAAGAGTGAGACAAAGACAAAAGATTAGTCACATATGTACAGGTTTCCAAATTCATGTTCACTTTGCTAAATCACGCTATGTACAGTATTTACAATAAGTGCATTGCTGACATCATTATCATAACTATTCAGTGCTTCTGCTATATAATATCATCCAAGAGATGAGGAGTACCCAACCAGTCTAGTGTCCTTGGCTCAGATGCAGCCATGATCATGCACATAAATTGTTTCCCTGTTCTTTTATCTATTGGGTAAATGGTTGTGGGAGTGAACCTTTTGTTGCTCTCCACAAACTCACATAGCTGATTATAGATTTTGGGGTACTCGTGACGAAGGAAGACTCCTCTGGTCCTGAGCTCACGCTGGATATTGACGAAGCACACTTCTCTGGCTTTTCTTCCCTCCTCCCCTTCCTTGTCAATGTCTGGTGTGCCAGGAGGTGGAGTGAGGATGAGAGTTTCCATCTCATTTTCCTTCCTCAGTACTTTTTTGTCAGGACTTGAAGACGCCAATGACACCTTTGCATATTTTCGAACTGTTGGTGCTTGGACCCTTGGTGAAGGTCTGTTAGGCACTAGTTCACCAACAGCTACAGATACATTCAAAAGGAAACATTCACTGGGGTCGTACTCATTACCCGCTAGCTGAAGTTCCTTGCAGTATTCACCGAGGTTGTCCTTGAAGCCATCCAGTTCTCTGAGCGATAAGTATGTGGGAGACATGAGCAGGCTCTCAAGCCCAACTTGCAGGAAGTTGTCAGCTGTCTCTGGATTAGCAAAACCCAGAAAGAGAACACCTCTCCCTCTTGAGAGGTAGCCAGCTTTAGCAATGCGTGAGAAGGCTTTGTGGATCTCTGAATTCTCTCTGCAGAACTTAAGAGTGTGCCGACATACACTGCTGACACGACCATACAGGCATGTCTCTTTATGAATTTCCCAGTCATCCCTGCGACAGTTTCGTGAACAATAAAAAGTGTAGCAACTGTGACATGATTTAAAGTACAAGCAAGCATTGAACATATTTTCAATACGGTTGCACTTCTTGTTAGCACACACCATTGTGTCGTCTTCATCCGTGCTGTGGTCTGGAGAACATTCTTCTGCACTTCTTTGCAAAGCATCACACCCACTATCAGGGTCTTTGACTGTGTCTGGGCTGGATTTAGAGGATGGAAGCTGTGTGTTCAGACTTCCTAAGTTTTCAAGTCCAGAGGATCCTTTGTCTTTGTCAGTGTCTTCGGTGATCAGTTGTTTTAACTGGTCTAACAGATTTTCACTTGTCTTTCTGCTAGTTGGTGGTTTGTAGTCAACAACCAAATCAGCTAAGAGTTCATCCAGTTGTTCTAAACTCTGCTGTAGGGAGAAGTTGTTGTGTTTCCTTTCTTTGGTCATGTCTACTGTGTTAGAGGGCTGCTGCTGCATTACCCTCGGAGGTGTTGTCTTCTCATTGTCCGATATATTCCAGCTGACAGAGTGGACATCACGTCGCCTGTTGTTGCCTGCACAGATGTCATTGTCCGTTATGGTGATTTCTGGTGTCACAAACCAGCTCCTGCTCTTTATATTCCTCCATGGATTACTTGAACCCCTCTCCAAAGAGTTTTCTGACAGAGACAAAGCAGCATAGCGCCTTGGTGAACTTGAAAGATTAAGTATAACAGGCTTAGATGTAACATCTGAAGATGCCCCATGCCTTGCTTGGTAAAACAGATTCTCGTAGCTTCTTCCACGTGGCACAGGTTGCTGCTCTCTGTCATGCCGTGGATAAAGAATATTGTCCCAAGACTTGGAGTGATTTTTGACATCTGCTCCTAGTCGGCTTGTCTCTGTATAGCTGTTAGTATACCACGGGGGTATACTAGGGTCTTGCCCGACTCTTGGTGGTGTGGTCTGAGAAGACTGGTTAGAGTAACCAGATATACTGGAGCGATACCAGTCATCTGAAAAGGCCTGGGACATTCGAGGACGTCGCCGACCCTCTGTATGATATGGCCTTGATGGAAAATACTGCTCAT
Source organism: Leptatherina wallacei (assembly GCA_028567055.1). NCBI lineage: Eukaryota > Metazoa > Chordata > Actinopteri > Atheriniformes > Atherinidae > Leptatherina > Leptatherina wallacei. Next base: position 21,563,574 of record JAOXYM010000012.1, on the reverse strand, counting down.
CAGGAGAGCTTAATGGTTTGGAATAAAACAATCTTGAGTTACTTGCATGGTATGGACTGAACCGACTGTCCTCTCCATAGTAAGCTCTCGAGAGTGGAGTTTGAGAAAAGTATGAGCCTGCTTCACTTGTGGAGTAAGGTCTGCTATATACAGAGTGTGTTGGCTCTCTGTTGGTATGGTGGTCTGTGAAACACGACCTCACAGGAAGTGTGTGAACCCATCGAGTTCTTGGATCATACTGACTAGTCATTGTACTACCTAGGCTGGTTAGACTGGACCGATCATCCTGACAGTACCCCCTTGAATAGGGATGGACTGGATACCGAACAGCATCCTCTGTATAGAAAAACTTGGTTGGTATGTTAGGGTTTGAGTAAGCTCTTTGTTCTTGACTCAGGTATGGTACTGTTGGTGATGACATCCTGTGCATGTCTAGATGCCGGTAAGAGATAGGAGACATGCTGGTAGTGTAGTAATATCCTTGTCTGAAATCTCCACTGTAGCATTCACTTGGAGTGGGCGTTGGTGAAGAGATCATCTGTCGAGGTACATACAAACCTCCCCTGCTACTAGCCTGAGAGTACCTTTGCCAAGGATGCTCAGTCTGTACATTGGGAACCTGCCTAGATGTGTGCTGCAGTACGGAAGCGTCTGGTTTAATGTCCACACGGCACCTAACGTGAGGAGTTACAGCCGGTTTATCTGGCTTTTCCTCCTCAAAACAGTCTGAGACATAAAGTGGTGAGTGAGGCTGTAGTTTAATAGGGTGCACCTCATTCACAAAAACCCTGTTTGAGGAGTCTCGTTGGGTTTCTGGGATCCTTGATGCATCTGGCACACCTTGAAGTACATCCCTCCCCTTCCTGGTCCCTGGTGGAGAAACAGATATGGGCACAGGCGTGAGGGTAGCCTTTACTCTAGGAGCACTTTTAGATCTTGATCTCCTTTTGGAATCTGACCATGTGAGATAGCTGGTTTTGTCATGGGTGGTTTGCTGCTGGAACTGTTTGGTGTTAAAAAGATCAGGAGACGAAAAGCGAAGATGTCCTGGCTGATCTAGTCCATTCCAGAGATCTTTGTTCAATGTCTGATTCTCAGACCTCTTGTAAGGGTACTCCATTGAGGAAGAGAAGGACTGTGGATCATCCAGAGACTCAATGAAGTCAAAACTACGGCAGTGTCTTTTGTTTATGATCTCTGATTTATCTATCATTTTCAAGTCACATTGTTTCGATGAATGGAGAGAAATTGAGTTGTCAGCAATGGGGTTTAGGGTAAAGTCCCGATATAGAGTTGATGCCAGTGTATCAGGGGGATGAGTTCTCGTCATCTTAAAGGACCTCCAATGCTCTCCAGCTAGTGTGATTCAAGATCAACACAACCTGTGGAAGATACATAAGGCAAACACAGTTGAAGGTTCTTATAATACATGTGGAATAAGAGTATTAAAAACATTCATCCTGAAAAACTGCTACCAAGGATACCTAGGTTACTATGTATACAATTAACAGGTATAGTTGCTCATTTACTAACCAGGTTAAAACAACACTTCATGATGAGAAACACAAACAACAATGTTTCTGAGCAACACAGAAAACAATTATACTTTAAAACACTTTTGTAAATACAGCTATAGGTGATTTAAAAGTTATCAGTCTACAAGAACGAAGAACTTTAACTTTGTAAACAACAACATTGTCATCATCCAACACTGCTAAACAGAATAAAGAAAACACAAAGCTTAACATTAATGGCAATATACAAACTAACTGGCTGTAACCAATTCAAAAATTGGTTTAAAAAAATCAATCATATTAATGGTTGTTAATAACAACAATAAACATGGCTTCAGCTACAGTATTTATCAGTCATGATGAAAATGTATTTTAAAGTAACTGAATTCCATCACTGCATCATGTCTTAAATTAATATTATATCAGGTAAGCTACAGCCAAATCTAAGCTTACCACAAAAGCAAAGCTGCTATATGAATATATCTTCATAATGAATAATACACAAAACATCTGTAAATTCCTTATTAATACATTCAGAGATATTTTCTAAATATGGAAAAAAAAACCATTGTGGACAAAATGTTCCAACAATGGGTTTTTATGTGTTTCACACACACATGGGCTTTCTCTTTGGCACTCACCCACAAGCCAACCCTGAGTTACCATCTGTTCATCATGATGAGAGAGGCCTGACCAACCATCTCCCTGTCATGTCTCCACAACACACCTAAATATCACGTCTGTTCACAACAGCCTCGACACACAAATCTACACCGTCATTCACTGATTTGCTTGTTTTGTTAGAGCCATATTGCAGGACAGTGATGTATATTTTGCCATTAGCAGGACAGACGAGGCAAACCGCATTATGTTTTATTAAATAGGGCTTTCTAGATTTACATAAATAAAATCTGGGGGTTAAAAAAATAGCTGAGCATGCAAATTTAGTTTTACCAATTTTTAAGAACCAATATATATATTAACCTTTCTTACATGCTATACTTTTTGTTTAATTGTGTGAACCTTTATTGTTTTTTACAGTACAAACTGCATACTGTAGTGTACAACATTTATCTAATGTTTTAACATCTTGGGGAAACAGTTTGTAATGTCCTGGTAATTCCAGCTAATTGCTACTATAATAAGAATTTGATTCAGGACAGAAACTGTAGCTATATCTGGAGATGAAAATGGTAATTATGATCAGTACTAAGTAGAACAAAGTTCCTTACTTTCTATCTTAAATCAATATGTGGAAAAGTGTCTGTGATAATAACACAGATGTTGGTGAGTCATTCAAATTTACAGATATGAATAATATATATTAGTTCCACATCAAGTTGGATCAAATGATAACTAATAAAAGGATTATGAATAGGTTTGCATTTATACTGAAATACGACCACCAAAACACTTTCTCCAGCACATTGATGCTGAATCACTTAACTAAAATCTGTAAAGTAGGATAATTAGTAGGGTTATTGTGAATATTACCACTGACTGCCACACACTTTTCTTCCCTCCAAAAAAATTGTATAAATCTTTCCTGAGTGATGACACTGGGTAAACAAAGCAAATTTGGACACATTTGGACATGAAATATATGCATTCCTTCTTCTACTTATTTGTGGTTCAAGGCTCCTTTTCAGTGGGGGAACTACACTTTCTACAATATAAAACCACATGCCACATACTGTCTCCATGGCTACAGCACACAGCAAGGAAACCATTAAGCACTCCTGCAGTTGTAGCCCACACTGAGGACGAAATCTCAGTCTAAAAAGCTGACTTATAATCAGCGCGGACTTTGCGGGCTTGTGATATGGTTTGTAATCAAAGGATGCAACGACATTACATACAAGAGACAAAGGTTGTATTTCCCGTGATATAGCCTACTTTCTCTATGAAGCTATTTCAATCAAATCTAATTTGTTAACCTAGCTATTTTTGTTAAACTAAAAGCAACTTCGACAGCTACATTCGATCATTTTATCATTAGTCTTTTCTAGACAAGCAAAAATCTTGATGCAGATTCGCATGAAACCTCCCAACGGGCCCGCAAGGCGCATTCAGCCTCGAAGCGTTACCAAATACTTGATTTACGCACTTGTGCTCCCCTTTTTATTTTGGTGCTGCAGCACCGGGCGGACGGCCCTCCATCCTCTTTGGCTGACCTGATGCCTTTGAGCCCGGACTGACATCATTTGCGGAGTAAGAATGAAGCAGCAGATCCATACGAGGACAAGAGCCCGCTGGGAAGCGACAAGCTAAAAAAAACGAGTTCAGCTAAGTTTGGACCTTTCGGATGTTGTGCATGAACAGGAGAGGCCTTTACCGTTTCGCCAGGGAGTTGATCGGATGCGGCAGACATAGTGAAGCGGCAGCCTGTTCCCCTGTGAGGTACAGCTCCAGCTCCGCTGCACCTGCCGTGAGTCTCCAGAAGCCCAGCACTCGTCCTTCCTGATGTTGTCTGCATCACCCAGCGATGCGCTCACACTCGCCTTTGGCTATGTGTGTGTGTGTTTGTGTGATGGAGGAGGAGGAGGTGTGTCTCCACAGCGCTTGTTCGCTGCCTTTGGAGGCGTGGTTGAGCGTGTTTTAGGGAAGAAGGAGGGGAGGGTGAGGGGGGAGCTGGGGGGGGGGGGGTCTCAGAGCAGCAATGCGGTCTGCTCGTCTGAGCTCTTATGGGCATTTCCGGGGGAACTGCTGGTCATTTGGTCATCCTGCAGTGAAAGGTGCTTTCTAGTCAGTGCTGATTATCATGAGATAATTATCATGAGAAAAAGTAGATCTGACTGTTACAGTTTTAGGAAGTTAACACAAATCTGTCCACCTGCAGGTTTAGGGCTTCTGTGCTTGGCTGATCACGGTCTCATTTCAAATGGTGGGAATACAAATGTGGTAGATGCAACGTTTTAGTTCAAACACATCTCAACTTTTCTTGATCAATCATTTTTGGTCTTAACTGTGGAAATTTGTGAAAATGCCTGTTAAAAGCATTGTCATTCACCTTCATATGTCAAATAGTAAAGCATAATAGAGATGTCTTGCCTACTAACATCTGATATTTTTGCTTTACAGATGGTGTTTCGTTCAACTACCTAATCTCTTGCAGCTGTAATGGAATGTTTATTTCCACTTGAACTTTATGGCCCTGTTGCTCCTCTGACAGTGAGTCCTTTTAGACCTCTGTGGTTCTGGATCAACATTTACACTCTTTTATTTTTTGGGCTGACTGTGTTGTTTTTGTTCTTAGTTTGCCCTGTGTCACACACAGCCGACCCAAACTCTCACCTCACAACCTCATTCTGCATTGTCAGAATTGATGATGGGGACAGCTGGCTGTGAGCCTCGGCATGAAGCATGTGACTGCCGCAGAAGAACTGCTTACTGAAGCACTCTTCCTGCAGATGGAAATCACTCCAGACAAACGATGCTGATCAAGCTGAAGATTGCAATGATGCTCAGTTTTGACAGAGTTCATTTTGTTACAGGAAACCCTGCTCTCCACTGCCTAAGATGATGACCGGTGTTGTCCTTTTTATTATGATGGTAACTTTTTCTGCCTGCACAGTAGTTACAAAACACCAAAGCTAACCAAGGCTCCATCTGTGTCACGCCACGTGTATGAGACATGATTCAGAATACAGTGGGTCTCGCATTGTGCATGCAGCATCCCTGAGAGTGGGCTCTATCTGAGCATGTGACTCACCCTCTCCAGCACAGTGCACTGGCATCAGCTTGTGTCAGCTGTTAGCAGGCATGAGTGTCTGTCAGCTGGCTGCCAGCAGGTGTATTAGGCACCTCGTAGAGTTCGTGGAGAGAAAATCGATGGCTCTCTGTTGATTAGAAACCCAACTGATGGGGATCAATCAGGCTTGTATAACCACAAAGTAACAACACTGAAGCAGAACACTGCTTCACACTGCTTTGACTGCTCAAAAAAAGCTTTAATGCAAGTCAGTAAATAGCCTTGAGCTCTTTGCTGTCTCCAATTAAGTCTATGTTAGATTAACTGACTCTGCAAACTTATTTTCTCATCTCTGTGTTCCCATTCGAGGGAATTACATAAGAGATGTGGGGATGCACACACAGGCCCCATATGTAAAAAAGTACAGCCAAAAATAGCTAGTGTGGCAGGCTAATGCAAGGCTACTCTTAGATTTTTTTTTCTTCTTTTTCCTGTCTTTCTTTTGCACTGTAATAACACATCAGACAAAAAAGGAAAAACACATACGACAGAAGTGGTAGGGCAAAGAAATTTAACCTTCTGTGCCACAAGAAATACCCAGGGATACTAAGGATGTTGTCTGCGGCCACTTCAGTGCTGAATATTTCACACAGCCAGATTTAGATGTCTTAGATGTCATAGACATAGCAAAATGTAGTTGGTTCCTTCAGACAAAATGTAGTTGGTTCCTTCAGATCAACCCACAGGATATTTTCAACAGACTATCATTTAAATGGGAGTGAAGTGCAGCAGAGGATGTGATGCCTCAATGGGAGATGCTCCCAGCTTGTCTTTTAATTCCAAATGAACCCCGATTAAGTCCTCAGCAAATTAAACCACTGAATCCTCTCTGTCCACCTCTCTTGGTCCAAAAAGTTGTGGCAGTTCGCATAAGCTTCAGAACCCTCAGACCGCAGGTTTTAGTTGGGGATTTAGAAGCAGCCATGTGAAGCATTTAGATGCTTTTTCAGCTCTCTGGGGCCATGTAGAATCCATGCTGGCATTACTGGATCAGACTAGATTAGATGCAAAGGATTGCTAACAGTTTAATAGCTGTGGCTTACAATTTCTTCTCTGCTCAATTAGAAAAAATCATATTTACCTTGGTTGCAAAGAAAAAGAACATTTCAATCCTCCCAAGTAATGCTTATAAACAAATTCATGTGCAAGCCAGGCCATTTGGGAGAGGTATCCATGGTAACCCATACTGAGCAGGAGCAAAAGAGACAGGAATGATTTCAAAGGGAATGAAGTAAAGTGCTCATAGGAGTCGTCTACGGAGACCATAAAAATCTACGTATCAAAGATAGGATGCAGGAAAGAGAAAAATGCTCATAAATCTTCAACAATCTGCAGATCCATGCCTCTGCAGTGGCAGTGCAGCCTCATATCACATTTATAGACATACAACCCGCATGTCTTCCACTGCCCAGATTATCTCCAGCAGAAATTGACAGTTTAAAGTTAACATAACGTTTACCAGAAGGAGACCCCCTCTGGCAGCCTCATGGTGAAAATTAGATTTTAAAAAAGATCTGCACTGATGTGGGCACACTCACCGATCCCTCTCTTGGTACATATAGGTCAAAGTAAGGATAGTGTAGATATTATTCACAGCTGCTGTAAGCAAACACAAACTCCTCTGTCCTGGTCTCTGGAGTCGCTGTAAGACTTCCCATGGTGAGACTTAATTAAATCTTTATTACACACTCCTCTCTCATCCTTCATCTGCCATTTTGGCTAAGGAATCACTCAGTCATGTGTGCAAGTTTATTAAAGGGAAAACACATTTGGAACCAGAGATGGGCCTCTCAGTGGGTGCTCGTTTCTCTCTAAGAGCTCCTGGTGATGCAAATTATTTCTGGTAGTGCATTGTCACCATGATATTGTTATGTAACAACGCAGGAACAGAATGCAGCTATATTCAGTTTTACCAAACAGCTTCAGTTCAGAGTTTCATGAGATTTTCAAACACTGATTAAGGTCAGCAGGAGGTTTCAGCAGGACTGTCAACTCATTGGCTGCCAAAGACATCTTTTGACATCTTTTTAAATCCAATCGTTCACTGCCAAAAATGGTAAAAAACGTCTTTTGCGGTTTTTAACGGAGGGCAGAGGCTGTGGGACACTCTGGCGAAGCAAAGTATGTGTTGTGGCGCTTCCGTGAAGGAGAGTGTCATGATCAATGAAAGACACTTTCAATTCTGGCAGCCAATGAGTTAAGGTCCTGGTATTCAAGACTAAACAGACAACAAATCTTTTGTGCCTCAGTTGGGAAGAATCAATGAGGGCCTTCTAAATATGGATATCGTTCACCCTCCATTCCTTGGCAGCACAATGCAAAGCAGTACTGGGTAGCACTAATTGTGCAAGGCTTATGCCCCGTATAATAGCTGCTGCAACAGCCACTGTCTCTCATTCGTATGACCCTTTGAGAGCTGAATCAAAAAGATTTTCTCCATCCCTTTAGAAAAGCATGTTAAGAACTCTTGTTGTATGTCTTCTGTATTTGAATGAAACTCACTATGGTAATCTGAAACCGCTGCCTTGAATTTTTCCCCATCACATTTGAATGCTCTGCACTCTGCATGGTCAGCCATCAAATTAAATGTGCATATCAGTTTTGACACATGCCTCCATTTCTGAATTAATGGCATTTTAATATATGTAATCACACATGCTAGTTGCAGCCATCCAGATGCACCTGTGCTTGCAGATTCTCCAGGCTGTTTAAATGGGTCAGCTCTAGAAATATCCTGGCTCAGGGAAGAAATCGTGATGGCCCCTCCTCTTGTCTTCTCGCCTGTCTGTAACCGAACAAGACTCTTGTTTGTAATACCCTTGAATCCTTTATTTGTAACCAGCAAAGTCATAAAAGTTGTATCAGCATAAGCACACAAATAGATTTGTGAATGGATTTGCCAGGCAGTGACAAACTCTGTACAATAATAGCTTCTGGTCTTCAATCAAGATATTAAACTTATTCCTCTGGGAGGGCTACGCTGTATCGGTATGAAATCATGATTTTACTGATCAGATTAAAACCCTAACCAAACCTGAATTTGGTTGAGAACAGTATGACTCCCCTGGGCAAGTTTTTAAGAAATGCAAGCAAGCAGGCAGAGCTTTAAAAACTGCACTGACCTTTTGTGAGTGAGCAGCCATAAAACATCCTGTCTGCAAATTGGATTTTGCACACCATACACTTTTTTTCTGCAATGAAAAAGTTTCAATGGAAGAAGAAATTGATCCATTTGGTGATTAAAATTGAACCCTCTTGCACGCTGCATAAAATCTGTCAGCCAAAATATTTGGACAGAGCAAATCCTTTTTACAGATGAATGTGGAGAGTAAATTGAGAGTAAACTGCCCGATTTTAATGCATTTGTTTCAGCTATACATGCAGTCATTGATTTATACAGGACAAGGCAATGAAGCAAATCATTCTCTTGAGTGGAGACGAGCATAATACTAATAGCCTCTTTCAGCTGCCGCAGCTGTGTTCAGATCTGAAGCCCTAATAAAAGACCAGAATAAATGTCAACATAAAACCTTTTTTTTCACCCTCAGTTGGAAAAAAAAAGATCAATAGGATTACACAATCATTGGTATGCTTTCTGTGTAACTTTGGCTAAACATGTTAAGAATTCCGTTTGAGTCTCACAATTCAATGACAATAAAACCATATTTCATCACACAAAAGACAAAACTCTGATAAACTCTCACCACTGCAGCATTCCCAACTTGCTTAACGCTATAACGTAGTAGTTGATGAATATTCACTACAAAAATGAATATAAATTAAACATTGCATAAAGTGATTGCATATTGTGATAGCCTTTGTTATCAAACGAGAATACACATGCTGTTATTTAGTCAAATGCCATAGCCAAATTGGCATAATACCATCTGAGGTGATGTGTGAGTAGTTGTGTGGGGAAGGCTTTAGACCTACACCACCTTGTGGTCACATTGTGCTGCTGCTAAAACTGCTCTAAAAAACAGTTCAGCTCAGCAAAGACTGCAACATACAGCCTGTAACATAGTCAGCTGTTTTGTTGAAATTAAAAGAGTCCAAACAGTCAAACTAGAGTAACTACAGCACTACTAAAGTCTTTTTCCAACCCTCACATTTTCATATTGGCAAGAAAACTGGAAATTGGTGGGTAACACTTTACAATAGGGGCTGCAAAATTTGCTTCGCTACTCAGGAACTACTGAGGAACGAATAAGGGACTAATG
>JAOXYM010000012.1:21541170-21553989 GCA_028567055.1 Leptatherina wallacei | reverse complement strand
TTAGTCCCTTATTCGTTCCTCAGTAGTTCCTGAGTAGCGAAGCAAATTTTGCAGCCCCTATTGTAAAGTGTTACCAATTGGTGAAGCAATTTATTGAAACATGAGCAAATGCAAATGGAAAAACAGTATGAATCTAAACTTTTAGCAGATGGATCAACTAGCGGGCCAGATGAATCTCTATGGTCCTGTGTCAGCTAATTGCTATTTGGGAATCACATTGTTGTCACAAAAATACTATTTTGTATCTGTAAACTGATATACTGCTGATAACAATTAGCCTTAAAATACAGTTTAAAATGTCTTCCTTGCTTAATTATCTGTTATGTGTACACAGAACACCGGTTCACCTCTTAAGTTATGTGCCTTTTGTATGATAAATGATTCACAGCTCAGTGTTCAGCGACTTAACAAAAACACATTCCTATGGAAATGGTCAGGTAAAGGACTCGATTGAGTGAAATAGCAGCTGACATCCAAAGAAAAACTCTGAGAGACTGATTAACTATTACTCAAGACTATTTCAAAAGATTAAAAAAAAGAGTTTGTCTTATGAACAAAATCTCAAAAGAAAGGAAAGTCATTTAAGACCTAAGCACCTTATTATAACTGGAAACAAATCAGGTCAATATGTGTCACTAAAGACACCATATTTTCCTTATTAAGACAGATGAAGTAAATGGTAACAAGCACAACAGTTATTGTTGGTCATAGATTTTATTAGACATGTGCATGTTTTCTTAACATACTCATTTTCACATCATATAGCTACATTGCATATAACATCTATTTATTTAATTTTATCTTTTAACATTGAAATCAATAATCCACCATCATTTACATTATGCATTGTCTTATTTTTGATTAACAAAAACCTCCGATTTTGTTTGCTTACATCTATGGTGTACATCTTTAACTCTGGCAGGCATGAACTGACATTCAGTTTTCACTCATTCACAAAGTTGTAATGATTTCACTTTTTCCACAATGATTATACAGTGCAATTAGAAAATGATAAAAGTAGCTGTAAGAAAGACAAAAGTACATTCACAGTCAAATATATCTACCATAAATAATGCAGACCTTTAAAAAGAATCTGTGAATATCAAAAACATAAATAGAAAACTACAGAACTGCATTGCTATCCCAGCTCATTCTGTCTGGCAAATGTTGTCTCAGTATGGCCAACAGGCCTCTGAGTGACAGAATGACATTTTTCAAAGTTAGCCATCCATGCTAAACGTGATGGCTCATTTTCATAAATTACACACTCAGTGTAACAAGTACTGCTCTCACGGATTCTCTTGACAGTAGGCTGTGCTGCAATAAATTGAACACTTATGCACTGACACTGAGTTTCTGTAAAATGCAAAAATGAAGCCCTGAATCACTGCTGCATAAACTCATGACCTGATAGTGGTGCCTCGAGAAAAAGGTGATGCAAAATAGTTAGAACAACAGTCCACAATTTTCTAAAATAAAAAATAAACAATTTAAAGACACATCAAATATCAACAAGCACAAATAGCAGCTGGGGAAGAGAGGTGACAATCAGCATCACTCTGAGCATTGCACAACACATCTATTTGGTTTGATCAGTCACAGAACAACATTCACACATTTATGCACCATAGAGCACAAGGGGTCACTGTGGCTACACAAGCAGACCGATAAGCACAGGTAGCGTAGAGAATCTGCAGGGGAATCGGGACTCCTTTCTACTTTTAGCTATTGGATCTTCTCTAAAAAGCAGGATATTGCCATATTACATCAACATTCAAATGTAACGCACCCCTTCTGGAAGACATTTCACTGTCTAGAAACAGAAATGTTTAGTTTTTTTTAGTAAGTGCTTGGATTTCCATAGTGATTAAAGAAAGCTTTGTCAGTGCAAAAGGTGGGTGGCAGTAAGTGCTAGAACTACTGCAGAGATGCATCCTGCAGCTGATATTCCTATACCCTTACTTCTTTCCCTTTCTTTATTGTATAGATAAGCTTTATAAATTAACATTCCTTGGCTGAGTATGCTTTGGAATATGTTATTAATCTATTAAAAAGCAAGAGACATACAATGTATGGAAGTAAAGAGTCTGCAGATCCAAAACAGAGCCAGGGATATGATGAAGTGCAAAGTCCCCAGCACTACTGCTAAACCCTAAAATCAGCATGATTTCATGTCAAACTTATTGTAAATCTGCTCAATTTAATAGCTACTTTTCAGTCAAAAGTTAATGACATTGCTTTGAAAAATCTGGGACTATGAAATGACTCAGTTTTTTCACGACAAATGATATAATCTTCTACTAACTGCACCTGAACAGTTACCGACCCTGTCTGTGCCATTTCCCACCTCAACACACCTGTCACAGCAGCACCTCAGAGCGGAAACAGTGAGATGCTGCCTTGTCAAGCGGCAGATGAATAAACCTGAAAATGCAGACTTCATCCATCAGTCCATGACATTGTATTCAAGTATCATTTTGTCGTATACTCTATGTGCAAATAACAGAACATTGTACTTCACGAAAATGCATGCTTGTCCTTTGTTAGTTGTAAACAACCGAGTTAAGACTGTAATGGAAGACCCTCAGCCACAAACAAGAGTCACAATCAACTGGACATCCCTGAGACAGCTCCATTTGATTTGACCTTCTTGTCTGTGTAAGGCATGCTTTTATATTTGTGAGGCCACAAAAAAAAGGGGGAAAAGAGGAAGAAATGTGAGAATGACAATGTAATTACAACACCTACTGTACGAGGCTACTTTACAAACTTACCTACATGTGACGACACAGTTACAAGCGCCAAAGTCAGAGGTTGGAAAGTGCAACGATTGCCCCCTGACGCACTGCATGCAGCTAAGACTTCATTGTGAGCGGTTAGTGCCTTAAACAGATGGAGCACTTGCTAACACTGGACATCCTACATGTGCAGTTGAAGTGAAATAGGGACTGTTCAGTGTTTTCAGGAGGGAAGAAGAAGGCAGTCTTATTTGAGCTTTTTCAGAAGGCAGAGTTTTGCGTTTTTGGATTAGCATGAGAAGCTCTTGGGGATTTGGGGTGAAACTTCTGAGGTTCACACCAAAAAGTTTATTCATCAGCTTTTCCCCCAATAATAGAATAACTGTATTTTCATCATTAGATTAATGTTAACAATAACACTGGAGAGGATCTTTGTTTAGAAAAAAAAAAGGGCAATTCTCCCCACCCGAGAACCATTTGTACAGTCCCTTTATTTATTTGAACATAAAAGCCACAATAACTTTACAGCACCAACAAGCAAGAGTGACCAGTAATTGTGTTGTTTCTTTTCTTGTGTAAGTGTGCTGCACGCATATACAAGTCTGTGTGATTTTAGCAAATGACTCACATAAACTTGAAACAAGACAAGAAAATGTTTCAAACATCAGTGTCTGACCGTATTCTACCTTTTGTTCTAATACATTTCAGTTGTTTCGGCAGTGGGTGACAATTTTCCTATCAAACTCTGTACACATAAATTGGCAATCCTGTTGGTCCTTGCTCATTGGGGGTAGAAGGGATCTGTCCTTCAGTTTGCCTGTCCATGTTTCTCTCAGTAGGAGGAGGGAAGGAAGAGTGGGGTTAGGGGTTGGTCTCGTGCCATCTCAGTCTGAGAAGAGACTGGCAAAAGATTTGCGTAGATTACGTATGGTTTCAGCCTTCACCTCGTCCTGGCTAAGGCTGGCTCGTGGTGCCGGAGTTTCTGGAATGTTGAAGGTATTGGTAAGAGACTGGGACTTGCTATAAAGAGAGGGAAATGGCAATAGAGGAGAAGGAAAGGCTATTAAAGTCATGCAGCAGACCAATGGAATGAGAAGACTGGAGCACGGCGAGACAGAGAGAGAGATATAAGAAAGAAAAGGTACAGTAAAAGATGATTAAAGCCCATTCCTTCTCTAGGGTCATTCAGTATTGCCTTATCATTTCAAGTCAGCTTTGATATGATATGAATAGTGAATGACTTTTCTGGATGCAAAGTGATGCATGTTTTATCAGGAACTGGTGATAAGAGTGTTTGAAAAAAACATGGTTGTATGAGTCATTTATTTGTGAAACCATTCATTGGAGAACCTATTAACCACTAAAATCAAGCCCAATTTAACAAATTGCTCAGTCAAATCTGAGTAAACTGATTCAGTCTTGCGTATCTGTGAGTGGCCTAAATATAAGGGGTGGATAAAAATATTGATTAATTGATGCATCGCAATATTTCCCCATCCAATTTAATATCGATACGGCAAATCTTCTGAATCGGTTCACCTCCTGACCCGTAAGGGAGGGGGGGGGGGGGGTGTTATCCACGTTGTATGGATGGAGGCTGCATTAGATCAAACAAGAACACAATGGCAACCAAAGCAAGTAGCAGCGTAAAGCCAGCTTCTTTAACTTTTAAGTCTGATGTTTGGGGTCATTTTGGACTTCCGTGTAAATCTGGAACACAGGAAATAAACAAAAGTAGGGTCTTTTGTAAGCTTTGCCGAGGAGAATTAAAGTACTACAGTAACAGGATAAGCCTGCGCAAAATCGAAATCAAATCGAATCGTGAGGTTCTTAACAATACCCATCTCTACTTAATATGATGTGAACCTTTGTATGTTGGATTTCATCGAGTGAACTGCTCACTTTCCAGACCTTCCAGAGTGTTTTTGTTGAGGATTTGAGAATGTGTTTTGCAGCAGGACACACTTGTTCATACACAGATATCCTCGAATCTTCTTTGAGACTTTGCTGATTCAATTCAGAATTCATCAAGCTGTCCTGGCCTCGATTCAGCCCAGCAAGCCCAAACAATAATACTACTCCCACTGTGTTTTACAGATGGGTACTGGAGTACATTTTTCCTTCATCCACACACAACACTCTCTTCCTTTAAACCCCCAAAATATTTTCTGGTTTGTCAGCATGATCTCGCAAAGTAAGGATGAGCAGCAATTTTGTGTCTTGCTCCTTCCTGCCTCAACACCAACACCATTATTCAATGGTTTCCAATTGGTGAGCTCATGCATATCGGCACCTACAAATGTCAAAGGCACCTTTAATTGCTTAAAGGTTAGCCTGGGTTTATTTGAGACATTTTTTACACACCTTATTGGGGCAGTCTTTGCTGGTGGACTACTTGTGCAGAGGATATATGTCATGTTGAATTTCTTCTACTTTCTCTATCTGACTGCATGTTAGCAGAGCCCAAACTCTTTAGAAGTGGTTTTACAACTTTTTCTAGCCTGATGAGCAGGAAGGGGGGGGAGGGGTTGCCTTTTTTTTAACTAATGCCCTGATTTCCCCAAACACGCGTTGTCAGGATGACACTGTTTAGTAAATATAGGTCATCCATGTCCTCCTGATTGTTTTCTAATTGACTGCAAACGCTTAAAGGTAATTTCAATTTCAAATCAATAAGCAGCTTGTCCAGGAAGTTCACATACACTCACGATGTGTAACACTGGATCATTGGTTAATGACAGAGTCCTTTTTGCCTTTCTGTTTATCTTCAGACATTTCCATCATATTTTTGTAGTAATTTGAAAAATTGTGAAGGGTTCACAAATTTACAAGCAAGGTAGCTTTTAAATGAAAATGAACTGTACAAGGTTTGCAGGTAATTCATTTATCAGTTTATTATTCTTATGATATGTAATGATAAATATGTTTTGTCTGTTTTCAATTTGCCAACATATTTAATGATGGTGGGAATTTGTATAATTATAGCAG
This sequence comes from Leptatherina wallacei, assembly GCA_028567055.1. NCBI lineage: Eukaryota > Metazoa > Chordata > Actinopteri > Atheriniformes > Atherinidae > Leptatherina > Leptatherina wallacei. The sequence continues at coordinate 21,548,263 of JAOXYM010000012.1, read as the reverse complement.
ATACAATTCCCAATGGTTGTCCACTAACTTTATGTTTAGAAATATGTTGTAAATAATAAGAACATCAAATTTAATAATATTTTAACCAAAAAGTCTTTATACAGTTTCGATAATTTTCTAAAACTACAGAATAATTAGACATACCACTTGTGTATGTTTATATCTTACTATCCCTCTTCTCAACAAAGAGAGGATTTATAGAATTTGTTTGTTATAGCTTCTCCTAGTCGTTTTAACGTATCACAATCTTTCCAGACAATCTGAAATGATTTCTGCTACTAAAATAAATGGACAAATAAGAACCAACAAACCATGCACATTCAGACCGATCATTTGTCAATAAAGAGATTTCTCATGGGGCATGCATATCTAAGTGCAAGCAAAAACTAAGGAAGAATCTTCCGTGCACATCAGCTCTGAGGTTCATTTTATGAAAATGAGAGGAAACTGATCCCAGTGCCGTTTTCACATGCAGCTACTTACTTTAGCTGTGGAGAGCCGCCCATAGCCGGGTTGTCCTGACTGGGCTTCTGTGGGGGCTGAGGCTTTTGTTGCAGAGGGGGTCGTCCTCCTGGGCCACCCTGGCCTTGACCAGCAGGCCGCGGCTGCTGGGTGGTGGCGGCTCCAGGCCGGCCTTGCTGGCCAGGTGCTCTCTGTTGCTGTGATCCCCCCTGTGACTGCTGTCTAGGGGGTTGGGCAGGTTTCTGTTGCTGTGGTTGCCCACCTGGAGGTTTCTGGCCAGGGCCAACTGCAGAGGGTTTCTGTTGCTGTGATACAGATTGTTGCCTCTGAGTTTGAGGGGAACCTCCCTGGCTTCGCTGAGGAGCAGCCTGACCTGGAGGCCGAGGTTGGGCCGCAGGTCCTTTACTAGCCTTAGCCTGGGTACTGGGGTCACCAGTACCAGGGCTAGTGGCAGGTAACTCGGTCTGTGCAGGAGGTTGACCTTGAGGTTGTGGGCGCTGGGATGGAGGGCTTTGCTGAGGACCCCCTATGGAAGATAAATTATCATTATTGTCAAGACTTTTTATATTAATAAATGAATTTTTTTGCATAATAATGCAAGATCAATTTCTTACCCTGAGGTGAGGGACGCTGTTGAGCCTGTGGTGAGACGGGCTGAGGAGAAACTGCTTTCTACAAAAAAATACAGTTATTTCACATAATAGTTGTACCACCATGCAGAGAAAATAACAATCAGGGAACGAAAGCATTTGTCAACACTTTGTAGAAACATGTTGAACATTTTAGGTGTGCCCATGATGCCAGTGCAGGATGTATGTATGACACCTTCCGGACTCATATCCCTCTAGTTGTTATCTAATATATTCCCCTCATATCGCTTCACTGCTGAGTCTAGAGTGCACCAGGGCTCCTTCCCTGGGCCATTGCTATTCTTACTATTTCTTGGTTTTATACACCATATGTGTTTAGTAGATCTTAACCCCAAGGATGAGTACTGCTTCAGTTAAAAACAAGCACCTTTTGTCAGGCTGTTGCCCTATATTATGATTGCTACATTTATAGAGTTAGTATCCTAAAAGTGTCATGGGATATATTCAAAGAAAGGTGGGGAACAGAGGACAGACTTTACTGGTGTGAGCACAATGTATCTGTAGTTTGAGCACCTGTGCCAACTGTCCTGCTGTTGCACGGACTGTGGAAGAGCTTGGAGTGCATGGAACAGTCTGGTTCATTGTAGAAACCACTAGTTCTGCAATCTGAACACGGTCCTCTTCCTGCTGGTCCCCAATCAGTGGCATTGAACAGTCATCAACCTTAAACACAACATGATGAAATTTGTAGATTTCTACCATGATCACAGACAACCAATAATATTTACAGTAATCATACTGTCTTTTAGTACCTCTATAATGTAGTCCTTGCCATCTTTACCATGTAAAGCCTCCACAGCACAGATATCTAACCCTCCAAAGATATCTGCACAAGAATCCACCCACATCCTGTACCTGCAATAACATGTTAAAGATATTACAGTGATACCGTGGAACACCATATTATCTGCATTTACATAGCTAAAAGATACGTGCTCTTACTTGTCTGACATGGCCACCTGCTCAAGCATAGATGAGCCAGTATTAGTTTTCCAATTCCCAGAAATTGATGTCCTCCTGTTAATTTGAAACAGAAATTGCATTACATGTTTTTATGCTTTCATGTGTCACAATCTTCAGTAAAATACTGAGAACGTAAGAAGACAGAATAACTCACATATATGCCTTGTAATTGTTGCCAATCTTCTGGATGCGCACATCATACTTTGCATCGATAAAAGGCTCAGATGTTGCATATGTCTTGGTCAGTGCCACGACACTAGCAATATCTTGAAAGTCATACTGATTGTCCACTTTTACCTAGGGGAACAACAGTCACAATCTAAACATGACAGCATGTAAAAGTCCTTCAGATGTAATGTTCATGATGAGATTATTTCATTCTTGGACATTCCAGTGTTACCTTTCCCATTCCAGAGTGGGCATGGCCCATCTTTACAACGACAGGGAATTGAGGGGAGGTAATCTGTAACATTATCACATACTCAGATTTTTATTGGTGAACTTCCAGTATGCCATTCTAATGATTCACACATAATTTACCTAATCAGTTTCAATCATACAGAGGACACATAGCAACCCTCCCTTTTCCCTGCAGATATCACCATTTACTTTGATGACTTGAAACCAAGCCCTGTTCTGTCAGGCTGCAACTGCAGAGGTGGAGATAACTGCTCTGCAGCAACAGTCTCAATTGAACTGTACTGACAATGACTTGGCACACCAATAATCAAAAGCTCAGCCTGCATCAGTAACAAAAAGCCAAACAAAAATACACTTCATGGAAAATTAGAATGGCATCAGCGGCTACATTACTCCCATAAATGTGATTGATGACACGTCTGTGTATATGTATGTTTCTTACAGGTTACCTGGCATTAACTCTCACACACAAGCAGAGGTGAAAAGGACACAGAGGGAGGAGAAGAGCACATTACAAAGAACTCACCATTTCCTTGTGGTTCGGATAGTAAACCTGCTCAATCAGTGGGAATTCCTCTGGGCCCAGCTGCTTGTGGAGCCTTGACATCTGAGCAAACTAAGGAAGACACAAATCTCCATATGCTGCTCTATATACCTATAAAACTCAAATGAATTTGCACTGGTTTTAAGTGACCATTGTAATTAAATACTACATACCACCCATGGTTTGTCACAGAAATTGTAAACAGAGTGCAGAGAGTTAACACTTGGCACTCCAGCATACTGCAGTCCAATGACTATGTTGCGATGGTCTCCATTCTTGTCCATGCTGAAGGCATGCTGTCTAATCAGCACAAGGTCTGGCTTAAAGGATCTGGTTAAGAGAACATGAGCAAAATATTAAACTGCATAGTTAGACAAACTCATCTCTCATGATTCACCGGTATGGTGGAATCTCAGAGCCTCAAATTTGCAGAAGTGCAATAATTCTTAACTGAAGTACTTACTTAGTAACCTTGTGACCATTTCTGATTGCATCAATGTCCACATTGTAGGTGCCTGTGGCATTGGCTACCAAGTTGATTTCAGAGAATTCTGCCTGAAAGGACATCATCATGATCAATCTCTGCTCAATGCCATAAAATCAGCAGTGATTATGGTCAGGTTAAAATGACATGCATGACCTTTTACATCAGCCAAGCAAGCTACAATTACAAGATACTAGACATTGTCTCAAGTGTTTTCATCCTGTCAAGATACCACAAGAGCAGCAATAGTAAGTCAGTGCTGATAGAAGTAGAGACAAAAATAGGAAAAGATAAAAGTGCCTGAGGCATAGAAGATTTTGAAACATTGAGGGTCCCTCTGCTCTTAGGATGCTATGAATAGCCACTGGCTAAAACTGTATCCATATCTTTTAAGGCAAAATGTTCCAACACAGAAATGGATCTAAATGAATATAAAGCAGTTATCAGGCTACACAAAGTGATTATTTATCTATATAAGGAATTGCACAAAAGTTTGCATCACACATAATGACTTTGTAAATGTTAAACAACTTATTATTCAGTTAATATACCATGACAGAACACGTAACTGTGGTGACAAAAGTATATCATACTATGAAGTAGCTTGTGCTTTTAGTGAGAATAATAACCAGCTCATTAATAATTCCAATGCTTTCATCTACCAAAAAATATAAACTGTGCATCAGGTCTACACAAATAGATCCATCAGCGAAGCATAAAAAAAAACTAAGATCATATGTAAACATTATGTAACATCCCTTCAGCTGAACAATCAATAGTCAGTTAAGCTTGGCTGGTTTCTTTTAACTAGTCCTCTCTCTATTGTCTTTATTTTTCACAATTTTTGTCCTCCTCTAGGAGTAAAGATGAACACTAACTCAGAGTAAAGCAGTGCTTACTTAAACATGGAAAAAACGTACCTGTTCTACTTTGATGTCAAATTCACCATGTACTTTTCTTCCTCTGAAGACTTTCACCCTAAATGTGAAACAGGTAGATGAGTCTATATGTTGGTTATGTGTAGGAACATAATGCCAATCTCTAAACAAGATATTTCCCCTGAAACTAATAGCATTTCTTTGTCAACAGGAAAAGCATCAAGGAGATGAGAACAATCTAGGTCACAGTAGACATGTCAATTTTTTTACATTAACAGAAAAAAATCTTATTTTCCACACAGTATTGCACATTGATGTAACATCTAGTACACTAGTAACATCAGATTTTAACCAAAAATGTTATCGCTGCTCCTTACAGCAGCTTGGTTTTAAAAATCCTGCATCATCCTGGTGGCATCAGCCAGTTCAGAGCTCTTACATACAGAATGTAACCCGAGTTCATTACAGCTGATCAATGAAAATGGCTTCTCTGCATGCTTTTGGTTTGATGCACATTTGCCATTAACACCATCAGCGCACACAAATATAGACCTCAAGTGATCTGACCAAGAAACTAACGGGCTTTTCAACATGATACACCTCGCAGCACCGGCTGAATCATATGACCTTCTAGATGTTAGGCCACTGCAGCCCACGGTCTGGCACACATTCTTGTCTAGACGAGGCGCTGCGCCGCCAATGCGCGCTGCTCTTACCAGTCGGTCTGCTGGTCGTCGATAACCAGAAGGATCTTGGCATTGCTGGAGACACCTGCTCGATCCGCTGCCTCGGATAAGGTTGCAGCCGCCGCAGCTGTAGTCTGCTTGACAGCATTGGATATGGACGAGAAGAAGCCGGAGCCCCCACCTGCAGGCTGCTGCTGACTGGTTGACTGGCGCCTCTCCGTCGGTCCTGGCGACACTGCGGGGCTTTGCTGCGGTGGTTCGGGGCGTTGGAGGTCGGTCATGTAGCCATTGGGGAGGTTGGACATGAAATTGCTGTCCGACAGTCGTCGACGCAGGTAGTTCATGGTGGAGATATATTGAAATGACGGAGAGGGGGGTCCAAATATCCTCCAACTGAGTACGACTTACAACTTGGTGTGCAGTGTGTGGGGGGGAAATGAGAATGGTACTCTCACGTGCAGAAACAAGGGTCAACGTTGCCTAAAGAGAACAAGTCTGGTTTTATAATTAGTTTTTTGTTTTTTTGTTTTCAATTACGAATCACAATAAGAAATCGTGACTGAGTCAGGTAAAGGAAAGCATCTCACAACCTCCTTGTTTTAGGTGACAAAATATATTGAATTATTCATCCTTATCTCAAATTACTTTACCTGATAATTCCAGTAAACGCCATTATTTACTACTGTAGTAACTATCATACATATCAAGGTATGGTGAAGCCTACCTGGGAATGTATCCAAACTGATCCGCCCAAAAAGATGAGGCGATGGTTCTTAACTAGATATGTGTCTCGTGAAAGCCTGCATCCAGGTGACTCTCGTGTCCTCTGTGCGGGTGGGCAGGTCGTGCATTGGGCTTGAACCTGTAAAATAATTAAAGCCACGGTCTCTCCAGCATTTCCGCCGTCCTGTTCCCTCTCAGTACCTATTTTTTTCCATCTGCCCTGCGTCACTTCTAGTCATCCTGAGGGAGAGGAGCCTGCGAGAGGTTGGACCACCGTCAAGTTACGCAGTGTGCGGACGCAGACTTCCGGGAGTAACGTACAAATTACACGCTGTGCCCCCCCGCGCGTAAGATCAAGAAAGCAATATGATTGAAATCGAAGGTACAATTGATAGTTGAAGATTGTCAAGATGCTTAATTCAGGCTGCTAGGTTATAGCTAATGAAAATAAGTTTTCTGGCTTCTTGAAATAAAAAAGAAAAAGAAAAAAATCATTGGGCTTGTTTTGTTTAGTCTTTATTAAAAGAGATGTTTCCAGACTTCCTGTGTTCTGGTTGTGTTTATCTGACGTGACGCAGCTATGTGATGGGTTGTGAGGGTGGTGCTGATGAGAGCACGGTGACAGGGGCGTCGCTCTCTGACACATGATTCTGTACTGCTGCACTCAACAGGATGTATAGGGGTGTTGCAGTTATATGAGAACCTGCTGGGGCCAAATAAAGAGGCAGTGGCAGATTTTCTTTTACACTCGAGTCATTCACTTAGAGTGAAATGATTGATTTTCAATACAGTCGATAAGATTTGAGAGATGCGCCATCTGTTGGTGATCGTTGCATCCCCAATCAACACAGACCCCCTGGGAGTCCTATATGCTTTACTATGGAAACTGCACTGTGGTGGTAACAAGAAGATATTCATAATGGAGACTAAACTTCTGGTGTATTTCTCTCGTGAATCATTTATGCCTTAGAGAAAAGATGTATAGCTTGCAGTATTCTAAGCTGACATAATGATTAAAATACATAAGCTCATGGTTGTATTAAAGGTGTTTTGTCTCAGTTTGCATTTTGCTGGCAAGGTTTGTTTCATTCTAAGAAGGAGAACAAAGTCAAAGTGAAAAAGAAAGTAGCTGCACCTTCTTATAACTCTGAAGTTGTACACAGGGTTCTGATGAGAACCAGCAGGAGAGATAATATTTCTCCAGTATTAGCTTCTCTTCATTGGCTTCCTGTTAAATCCAGGATAGAGTTTAAAATCCTTCTCCTCACATATAAAGCTCTCCA
>JAOXYM010000012.1:21527640-21537847 GCA_028567055.1 Leptatherina wallacei | reverse complement strand
TGTGTGTGTGTGTGTGTGTGTGTGTGTGTGTGTGTGTGTGTGTGTGTGTGTGTGTGTGTGTGTGTGTGTGTGTATTGGATCCTCAGCTTAGATGAGATTGTTCTCATGGCAGCAGCATTTTCAGGACTTAGGAGTCTTTGTCCAGCCATCAACAAAAGCCTTTGGATTACTGGTGAGGCGGGCTCAGAGTACAGCTGCAAGCATGTTTGGGCAGGTCAGAGGTATGACTGGAGCCTCGGTGGGCTAAGCACTCAGAAAAATGCAGTTTGGTGAGATTGCAGATTAGGAGGGAGGGAGGTGGGTGGGACAGGTGCCGATTCCATACAGGGAAACAAAAGACACACTTCACCCACAGTCAGGAGGAAATCTTGAGAGTTGTGTGTACAATAAGCAAGTGACCGAAGACGTTTTGTCTTTTCTTTGCCATGAAGATCTCTACAAAAGCAAGTGCTGGATAAAGTCATTCAAACACCATGGCATTTAACAGCTTCACTTTCTAGCTCTGAGACGGCCTACCTGTGAGCACATTCCGCCTACAACACAATAACAACGCAGACTGAATGAAGGAGAGTTTGCTATTGGCCCAGGCAGCAGCCAATCAGAGCGCAGGGGGATGAGTCACAAGCAAAGCCACTGTGCCTATCTGCACACACCTGATACTTTACCTGCCTGAGCACAGACCTAGCATCTCATTACCTTTCCAATACAATATATAACTGAAGCTCATTGTGTCCAGTAAACTCCAGCAGTTAAGGTGTTCCTCTGTATTTACCTCCACTCAGACAAAGACAAGGAGCCATGGCTGTGGCTAATTTCCAGTACATTACTCGGATGAGCAGTGGCTTCAAGGTCTACATATTAGAGGGTAAGCTTGAGTAACGATTTTCTTTTATCCCGTCATTTGGTTTGATGACAGTGAATACTTGTAAAACTTTGATCGGTGGAATTAAATCTCTGCTATGGTGATGCTATCATATTCCAGTGATTCATATCTATATGATTTTGATCTAGCACTGTGTCACAACTTAGTGCTTAACCTGTCTTCGTGACAGTGGTATTTACCTTTGCACTGTCATGAAAAATATGTAAATACAGAATTAGAAAGTATTAGATGTGGTAAAAATGCAACACCAACAAGAATTTTTAGAATATACTTTGTGAAATATGATGACCGTTTTTAATTAATAGCTTTTAAAGGAGCAATCTTCTTTCATTAAGAAAAAAACACTCAATACCGATGTGCTTTCACTGACCTCAAACTTCAGCTTAGATTCTATAAACTGTATGCTACTTTTGGATATTTATGAAATCTGATTTAACGCAGCAAAACAGAAGGTCAGGCAGTACGTATCCCTCTGCTTATAAGGAAGAAATATCCATGCCTGAGGCATTAGAAAATCAGCATAGGTGTGGTAATACCTGTCCCCCTCCACAATAGCACTCTGTGAAGGAGTAGCATACAGGTGTTAGTGTTTGTGAAGTAGGAAATGGGAACTAAAGTGAGCAGAGCAGTCAGGTGCGAATACGCTGAACAGCTTTATTAGTCTTAGAATACAAAATAGATCATTGCCTATTGTTTCATTTCAGTAAGGCTGCAGACGCTATTGTTTCCTGAATGCAGCTGAATGCTCCCGCCATCCTGTCAAGTGTGGATTTCCAAGTGCTAACTGAGCATACAGTCAAAGAATGGGGATAGTGTAATTATTCTGCCATTACATTTTCAAACAGTGCTTGTGTTTTGACTGTATGCATGGGGCACGAGTTTGAGACGTTGAGTGCACACTGATTTGGTGTAATATTTCCTGTGTTGCTCTGATTGCACTTTAGTGAACAAACTTTAAAAAACATTGAAACCATAATGGCATTCAAATCTTTTAAACCTGCAGCAATCTTTTCCAACTCTTGAGTGACATCATCAGCTCCTTTTTAGTGTTTCAACATAGTTAATTGCAAATAATTCTGTACGAGCACAGCTGTGTGCATGTGTGATCACTTCGATGGCCTTTTCACAAATGGGTCGCACCCAAGTCATGGTCTTGACACCCTGGGAGCTACTTGATATTTTGTTCTCCATTCTAACTGAAAGTCCTTGTGAGCGTGTGACAGGGCTGAATGCCAAATTTATGCAGAAAAACAACATTTACCGTTAGCACTGAATCAGCTGTGTAGTGTTGTAATCCTCACTGATCAGGTAGATCGAGTTCTACAGCTTAACGGAGTTTACAATTAACGGTGACCAAAAAAAAAAAATATTTTCCCACGAATAGTAGTCATGCAGGTTGATGTCATAGATCAAAACAAGGTGTTACTTGTCACTAAGTGCCATACACAGTTGCCAATTGAGTAAATTAATCAGGGATAATTTGTCTAACAAAATTTATTTCTCATGGTATATTAACCATTTTAAAATGCCTTTCTTTTTTTGCTCATTCTGTGCTTGAATTTATAACTTAGGTCAACCTCACCTCAGGAGTGAGGATAGGTACAGACATATGGCAAATGACAGGGCAAGAGCCCCAGCCGTGTATCCCGCCAAACGGAAACGCAGCCATGAGAGAGGTCTAACTCTGGAAGAAAGGTAGATGCAAATTTTTATCCGTCTTTTTTGTTAAAAATATAACCAATTAATTGAAAATTATGTCAAAGAGATGCAAACATCTTTTAATAAATACTTTTTTCAGGCGAGAGCGGGCAATATGCAGAAGCATTGGTAAGATGGCCCAGAGAGCTGCACCCCCACCTGCTGTGTTCAGCAGCCAACAGAGTCCACCACTGACCCAGAGTCCAGCACCCAGCCCCACCAGCCCTCTGCCCACCCATCTGTACTGCACACCGGTCATGGACGAACCCCTTGCTCTCATCAAGAAACCAAGAAAAGATCCAGGGAGCACTGAGGAAAAGGCTAAAAGCTCAGCTTCCAGTCAAATCCAGGTAATTCAGCTGAGCCAAATAGTGCTGCTTGTCTTCAAAAAGCTGATTTCAGGAAAGATAAAATGATGTTCAGACGGTCATTACTTAGGAAACGTGGCACTGCTGTCTGTCCCTTTGTAGTCTCTGCATAGCCCCAGGCTACCCACAGCAGTGGTACATCTCCCATGTTTGTGAATCCTAGAGTGTATGCAGGCCTAAACTTGCCTGAGCTATGCAATCCAGCAGGATTCAGGAAGAAAATGTGAGCAATGGCGGGAGGAATGCCATCAACAAGACCAAACAGACTGCTTTTTTTTTTACCTGTTTATGCTAACACACTGGGAGTTTAACTGATTGGGCAAATCCAACCAGTTGAATCACTTTTGAGATAATATCTCATTAAACCCTGCGCAATGACATTTCAACAGTGTACATTCAGGTTTAGGCAATACATCTGCAGGAAAACACAAAGCTTCTGATGAAAAACAGTCACTTTGCTGTTTTAATCTAATATGATTTAATGAATTACTCTCCTTCTTTTTTCAGATGCGTCCTTCAGTGATCACTTGTGTGTCCTCATTAAGAAATCCGTCAAGCAGATCTGAGGTCCACGAAAGCAACTCAACAGGTCAGTCTCACACTCCTCAAATGAGCTCACTTGCCAGACAGTGACTCCGTCGTCACCACACTCACCTAATGGTGTAAATAACCACTCACTCTTACTCACTGGTTTTGGTTTTTTTTTGTACTTATTGGCATACATCTTTCCCCTTTCAGTGGTATCCAAAGGCAACTATGATCATGTTCTTGAGGAGCATTTTCAGAGGAGTCTTGGAGTGAACTACCAGCAAGCTCGTTCTCAGCAGCTCTCCATCAGCGTGTCTGTGGATGATCACTTTGCCAAGGCTTTGGGAGACAAGTGGCTCCAGATTAAATCAAAGTCTTCCTCATGTTCCTCCACACCTCCCAGCAGTCCGAGTGTTACCCACTCCCCAGTCTACAGACACAGCCCAAATCGGTGTCGCAAAGAATCCTCCAGCAGCTTGTCACCGATTTCCAGCCACTGGTCTGTCAATTAAAGCAAAAAAAAAAAAAAAAAACACTGATCCATGTGGAAAACTGGACTTGGTGACTTTTTTACATTTCATTAAAAGCAGCTCTGCTTGTCTATGTGACGGGAAAAGCCAGCGTTAGTGTTGAGAGCGAGCTAAGAGTTGCAGGACTACAGTCACTGTGGACATGTGTGGGTCCAAACCTAATTCACTTTGATGCAGATAAATGTAGCATTAAATGGGACATCCTTGTTTTGTTACATTTCTATCCTCTTTTTAGCATCTGGATACTTGAGATCCTGTAGTTGGTGATATGAGGGGATTAAAAAATCTGCCAAATAATCCTTTACATTTCTTTGATTTTATGCCTTTCTTATAATACAGTCTGAATGTCACAATGTCATTGTGTTATATTTATATTCTGATACAACTGGGTTCACTAGTCTAAATGACAAGCCTATCTGCTGTGTAATATTATGCTTATAAGCTGTACAAAAGACAGAGATTTGAATAAAGATCTAAAAAATCTACCCATATGTTTGTGTTGTTTATTGTTATTGTTGTTATTATTAGTATTTAGTGGGCATATTTTTATAGTTTTATTTGACAAATCTGTAAAGACAGAGAAAACACTGGGCAGCAAAGTGGCAATTAAACATTTTTGCTGGAGCTAAACTTTACACAGTCTGAATAAAACTTGTTCAAGTGGGAGATTTTAAACTATGAGCACATTGTAAAAAATGGGTAGGGTGGTGTACCAGACAAGGTAATGTCAGTCCTGAGTCAGTCTGTGTCGACAACACATCCGGCTCAAACACTGCACCTTACAGTGAGGGTTGTTGCCCAACAGACGGGAAATTTAATGGCTGTACAAGCGACTCATTCTGGACTTTTTCCTGTAAGTTTGAGAGAATGTAGGGAGCATGTCCCAGCAGGCTCTCAGCCTTGTGTTCTGACATTCCTGTCTCCTGAGAAAATGACTTTGTAAGATCCTACAGATCCTGTTTGGCAAGGGATAGGAGGGAGGGAAGAGGGGAAGGAAGGGTTGGGCTAACATAGGCCTGAGCTTGAGAACCAGCCATGCTCTTCAGTTGCTTATTTGCATGTTCTATCTTGTCTAATTTTAAAATATGAAGGAGCATTTAAGAAAAAAAATCCCAAAGCTTCTGTACTTAAAATTATGGAGCTGCAACATTTTAAAAGGGTGGGGAAGACTGTGGATGTTCTGAAAATTTTAACAACTTGGAAAAGAGGTTATAGGTCAAAAGTGAGATCCAAGTGAGAAGAATGTGATGGGAGGATTAAAACTGTCTACCGAAGATGTAATAACTATAATGCCACTGATGGTTTGAGTTCAATCATCCAAACAGAAACAAGAAGTTGACACCAAACACGTATATGGGAACAAATAGTGAACAAACTGGGGATTATTTTCCCTCATGGAGTTCCAAACTGGTATTTCGACATGGTATATATTAATCAGCCAGTGTAACCTGAATAGGGGCTTTGATGCCACCTAGAGGCCCTTAGGTAAACCTTAAACAGCCAACATTGTCAGTGACAAATCGTCTCATGTTGCACGATGAGCAGCACAAACAGCAAAAAACAAAGCTCTGAAGAAAATGTCTTGACAAAGACTTTTAGAAACAGGAGGGAGAGGTGAAATTATTGTGTTCAGCTTAACATTAGGAGGTGGTTGCACTCTTAATAAGCTTTAATCCACCGTAAATATGAATGTAGGTGTACGTGTTTAAACATGGATTGTGTTTCTCATCCAGAATGTCAAGTTTATGTCCAGGTTTTAATGCTACAATAAGAAGAATTTACAATATGTCACACATTTTAAAATATCTTCCTCTATTTCTTGATAAGGACTGTGTTTAATCATAGTTATATATCAAAGGTTCAGTTTAAAACACTATGCTCAGCTATTGGATTATGTTGTTCAGAACAGCTGAGATGAAAGTAGTTCACAGTTTGAATTACACAGATTAGCTTGCCATGAGAATGCCATGATAAAATCTTCTCATGCCACTGAAAAATAAGTGTGCATGTGGTGTGATGCAACAATAATAATTATCATATTAAAAACCTAAAAGAAAAATGTACAGAAAACAACATTTAACTCATGGCAACAGTAATTAAGTATGTCTTACAATACAAAAGATTGTCCATGTCAATCTGGGAAAGTTCTTGAGACTTTTCTGTTAAATTACCATAAACACATCTGCAATCTTTAGGCAAACAATTAGAAGCATCACACTAATCTCATGAGAACATGATTGCTTGGAATGTGTTCACTATGGTGTTGTTGGGTATGATTTATTTTAGAGGTTCTTATTCAAGTCTTTGTATTCACACGACAATTACTTGGTCTCAGACAGCTTTGTGCTCCCAGTGCCAAACTGACAGCCAGTGTCTCTAATGGTGCAGTGGATGGCACCATTACATCACAGCTGTAAGCTCTCAGGTTTGACCCGGGGTTTTTTATGTGGAGTTTGCATGTTCTATTAATGTGTGGGCTCTCTCAGGGCACTTTAGTTTCTTCCCACAGTTTAAAGTAATGCATGATAGGTTATAGGATTCTAGCTTAACTGAAGGTGTGAGTGTTCATGGTTGTTTGTTGATGGATTAATGCAGTTTTGTCATTAAAATTAGAACTTTACATGTGGATACAGGGTGTGAAACTTAATACAGAGGCAGGATTTGTAACTTATTTAAAGCAAGAAAAGAAATTGTGTATTATATGTTACAGGATGCTGTGTAAGGATTTGTTGTCAGGCTAATGCAGGGATTTTCAACCTATCAAGCTAGAGGGTCTTATTCCTTTATTTTCTATCATAATGCTAAAAATAAAACATTAAAGTAAATATATATCATAGTGAATAAAGAACTAAAGAAATGGGAAAATAGGAAATGAATGGTACACATGCTCACATGCAGCTTCTGCCACCTTTGCATTTCAGGTTTTTCAGTCCAGTTGGACAGGTCACGTGTTTCAGAAAGGTCAAAATATTCCACACTGGTGGCACTTGTGTGCACATGTCACACATCCCAACCACTTAATCTAACAAGCACTAAATAAATAAGTAATGAAGAGGAACTGATCAGCACATTCAGAGGAACTGTAGCAGTTCAGACCAGAGTCAGGACTGCTGATGTTGAAGGCTTCCTGATGCTTTCCTGGAGTTTCTCAGTTAAGAGACTTGAGCAACAGGTTGATGAGTAACACAGTGTGCTTCATGTGCTATTGAGCCCGAACCTCATTTCGGCCTGGCAAGTGGTAAAACATAGGTTTTCTGCAGTGAGAATAAAGTTCTTTAATCCAGGAAAAATTGACAAAGATTGGGAGAATCAAATGAAAAACCAAAGTCATCCCAAGCTAGCGATATCCATACTTAATCTAAAGCCTAAATTAAATCATTTTGACATTTCAGGCACAATTTTAAGCAATATTAACCTCATTGTGACCTTTAATATTCTTCTTTAAAAAGAAATAGAGTTCATTTAGGCAAAACAATACTCACTACTGTTTCTTCAAGGTGCTTGGAAAAAAAAACTATTTGAGGATAAAGTAAAGCAACATAATCAGCAGAGAACTATAATTATTTTTCTCCCTGTCAACAAACAAGCTAAACATTAGCTTCTGTACTGCTGTTGTCTCATGACCAGACTTGAAAGGCGTGTTCTCACTCAGCACAATATATAAACCAGCCTCCAACAGGGGCGGCCACACGCTGCAGGCTGATGCACGGCCCTCCTCTCACAGGCCCTGGCTCTCTGAAGCGTCTGTTGTTGTAACTTTTCACAGCTCACAGCAGGACAGAGCAACTTTGTACAGGAAAACTCTGGTCTGGTCTCATGTAAGTCTCTCTTATTTCACTCCTTTCTGGTTTTTATTTAAAATTTTCTCTGTGTTGTCGCTCAATTTCAATTATGCAACAGCAGCTAATGAGATTAACATACCGCTGTTTTTTTCCATACTGATGCTGATTTTGTTAAAAAAATACTGACCAACAACAGGGGCAAATAGGCCAATTATTTACAGCTTTAAAGTCTCTTTTTGAAGTTTTAAGTGGATTTATATGCATGTGGGATTTTAGGGGCTACTAAAAATGATGTAACACCACATTTACAACTGAAGAGTGAAAAAAATGCATATTTAAAAAAAAACTAATCACGGCCACATCATTTTAACACACATGGATTTAACATTGGTATTTTGTGTAATCCCAATTAATAAAGCTCCAGGTGATAAAATGCGCTTAAAAGAGCAGATAAGTCATGAAGGTTAAGTCACTTATGAGGATTCCAACAACACTGAACAGCAAATACTCAACACATTCAACCCATACACCCAACTCTAGATCATAAATTTAATGATATAACTCAATGTCAAAGTACTTCATGTTTTTAAAATATTCAACAGCCTCTTCTTGTTAGTTTTTTTATAAATAATTTCATTAGTGTTTTATATCCACAGCTGCACTCATGCGTCCAGATACTCATCATGTTGAAGTTTACTTTGTTGCATTAGACACACACTATAGTAATGTTATATTTGAGCAGTTTTAGGCCAAACTTAAATATTAGTCACACTGGTCTAAGGGAGGTTTTTATATTACTGACAGAAAACACTTCCCTCTTCCATTGCTCAGTAAATCATGTATGTGAAGAAGAACGAAGCATGCTCCTATGGTGATGTTATAACTCAGATTAGCTTTTGTTTGTGTAGGGTATATTACCTTCTAACTTACACATTTCTGTCTTTTTGCAGTGTGTATCGTCCTACTATCAGAGGCTAACTATCACCATGGATGTCTCTCCCATCTTTATACCCTGTCATTTTAACATAAAGTCCACAGAAAAACCTTGTATACCAAGCTAGCAATAAATCTAAATCTATTTCTCATAACACTTTTAGATTTGAACTGCTACGTACTTATCTTTTTGATATATATTTATTTATAAATACATATTACCTCAGAATTTAACTTCAAACTACAACAAATTGGCTTGGTTTCTTTTATTCAATTAAGTAATATTGCAAATAGCAATGGACACCACTACACTAGCAGCCCTGGCAGCTGCCACCACTGCAGTTCTGGCCTCTCAGTCTGACATGTCAGGCTATTTGTGGCTCTTGGTGCTGGGCTTCGTCATTGCCTTCATCCTGGCGTTCTCTGTGGGAGCCAATGATGTGGCCAACTCCTTTGGTACAGCGGTAGGCTCTGGAGTGGTCACTTTGCGGCAAGCCTGCATTCTGGCCACAGTTTTTGAGACGGTGGGTTCAGTGCTGCTGGGGGCCAAAGTCAGTGAGACCATCAGACAGGGGATCATTGATGTTCGGATGTACAACGGCTCAGAGCATGTCCTCATGGCAGGATCTATAAGTGCGATGTGTGGTGAGTATGCATGCAGAAATGTCTTCTTAGTGTCTATGAATGAAAATGTGAGTATTCACATCGGTTACCGGCCCCATTCATGTTTCTGTGTCATAGGGTCTGCTGTGTGGCAGCTGGCTGCATCATTTCTGAAGCTTCCCATTTCTGGAACCCACTGTATTGTTGGAGCTACAATTGGGTTCTCCATGGTAGCCAGAGGCCACCAAGGGGTCAAATGGATGGAACTACTACGTATTGGTGAATATATGTTGTATTTTGTTTGTTTGTTTTGTTTTCTACGATTGAAAACAACAAACTGTTCAATTAGAAAAAGAAGAGAAGGTAA
Organism: Leptatherina wallacei; assembly: GCA_028567055.1. Taxonomy (NCBI): domain Eukaryota; kingdom Metazoa; phylum Chordata; class Actinopteri; order Atheriniformes; family Atherinidae; genus Leptatherina; species Leptatherina wallacei. The sequence goes on along the minus strand of JAOXYM010000012.1, from coordinate 21,528,155 downwards.
ATGCTTAATCAATGCTTTGTCAAATGTTTTTTAAGTGGCATCCTGGTTCCTGTCACCTGTGCTGTCAGGAATCATGTCAGGATTTCTCTTCTATTTTGTCCGCAAATTCATTCTGAACAAGGTAAGACCTTTTTAAAAACAAAAAAAATGTTCCAATCTTTTGGATCATAAAAGTAATCATACATCAGAAATATCTGAAAGAGAAACCTAAATAAAGATGATTTTACTCATTTATGATCAAAAGAATTTAAAGCATGAAAACTAAACTCTTCAGCATGTCTCACATGACTGCATGACATATAATTATGAATGTTGCATCAACAAATGCTTATTACTGGTGCACCACTCTTCATCAAACCATCTAACAAGTTAAAAGAAGTCATATTAGGATGGGGGGGGGGGGGTGTACATATAATTTCTCCACAGAGATCAATAAATTCTATCTATCTATCTATCTATCTATCTATCTATCTTCATGATGTCACTTCCTGGTATTACCTATATAGGTGTCCTCA